>JAHIAM010005620.1:0-25468 GCA_021605205.1 Aegilops longissima | reverse complement strand
GTGTACCACTACCGCCGACCAAGACCCCTGTGGACCCCAACATCCACGGACAGGAACAACGACTTCCACTACGCAGTTACGACTACTTCCCTCGACGATCATCGCGAGAACGCCTACTTCCTCTACGTAAACGCTTCCGCCCGAAATGCACGCTCAAGGTATAACTCGAGATGACGACCGCCGTGAACGAATGCATGTTGATGAGATGCACCCTATGTTTGGACCGCGTCCGAATTGTCCTTGCACGCTCCTCGCTTGCCATGCCACCGTCTCTGGGGAACCCGTAACCGGAACACCCCACCATCTTGCTCAACTCGCTCCATCACATTTTCTTTTGCACCGCATCTCAATCGAAGTTATCGGAACCGGAATGTTGCCGTGGCACCATTTCCGTTGTCGCTGCCGTGGCACCCTTTTTGTTTCGCCACGATGACAAATGCTTCATAACATGCTCATGTCAACATTTTCATAAAATTGCTTTAAACTTGCACATGTCATCCGTGATCATGATAACAACATTTAAATGTTTATAATTGTTGTTTGCATTATTTTGCATAATTGCCATGCTAAAATGATTTATTTCATAACTAAATAACCGTAGCTCGGTTTTAAATAAATTATATATGTAAATGGGGTAGAAAATGCCTAGTTTAACATGGTGTACTTGCTTTGCATGTTTAACAACTCTAAAATTGTGTTTAGGCAGAACAGTACCTAATCCATAAATATGCACATGAGGATTTTCCGAATTGTTGTTTGTTGTTCCGCCTCATTTAAACTTGCCTAAATAGTTAGTTTCATATGCTTCACCTCTTGCCATGTTTAATAACATTTAATATTGTTTGGTAACCTAACCGAGAGAGAACTAAATATTTGAATGTGAGGTTCATTAATATGCAACTCGCTGTATATTGGGCTCCATTTAACTTGTAGTTTTGTTTGCATATTGCCATGCCATGCCTCATTAAACCGGACATGCATCATACTTGTTTACGATCATGCCATGTTTATGTGATGGTTGTTTTACTATGTTGTTTGCTTCTTTCCGTTTGCTTCTCGCTTAGCTTCGGTTTCTGCTCCTGAGTTGTGAGGATTCGCTCGACTTCTTCCGCTTGTCTTCTTCATGGACTCGTTTTCTTCCTTATGGATCTCGCAAGATGACCATACCTCGAAATCACTTCTATCTTTGCTTGCTAGATGCTCGCTTTTGCTATGCCTATGCTACGATGCCTACCACTTGCTATATCATGCCTCCCATATTGCCATGTCAAGCCCCTAACCATCCTTTCCTAGCAAACCGTTGTTTGGCTATGTTACCGCTTTGCTCAGCCCTCTTATAGCGCTGCTAGTTGCAGGTGAAGATGAAGTTTGTTCCTTGTTGAACATGGAGATGTTGTTCCTTGTTGGAACATGTTTACTTGTTGGGATATCACAATATATCTTATTTAATTAATGCATCTATATACTTGGTAAAGGGTGGAAGGCTCGCCTTATGCCTGGTGTTTTGTTCCACTTTTGCCGCCTCTAGTTTCCGCCATATCGGTATTATGTTCCCGGATTTTGCGTCCCTAACGCGGTTGGGTGATTTATGGGACCCCTTGACAGTTCGCTTTGAATAAGACTCTCCAAAGAAGGCCCAACATTGGTTTTACCATTTGCCACCTAAGCCTTTTTCCCTTGGGTTCTGCAGACTCAAGGGTCATCTTTATTTTAACCCCTGACCAAAGGTCCTTCGAGTGCTGGCCCAAACCGAAGCGATGTTCGCGCCTCGGCAATCAGGGTCTATGCCAACCCGACGTCCTGCTCATCCGGTGTGCCTCGAGACCGAGATATGTGCAGCTCCTATCAGATTTGTCGGCACATCCGGGCGGCTTTGCTGGTCTTGTTTTATTGTCACGAAATGTCTTGTAGTCCGGGATTCCGAGACTGATCGGTCTTCCCAGAGAAGGAATATCCTTCTTTGACCGTGAGAGCTTATAATGGGCTGTTGGGACACCCCGCAGGGTATTATCTTTCAAAGCCGTGCCCGCATGTTATGAGGCAGATGGGAATTTGTTAATGTCCGTTGTAGAAAACCCGTTGACTTTAATTAAAATACACCAATCATGCAGTGTAACTGGATGGTCTCTTCTCATGGAGTCCGGGAAGTGAACACGGTGTTGGAGTTATGTGACGTAAGTAGTTTCAGATCACTTCTTGATCGCTACTAGCTTCACGACCGCGTTTTGCTTCTCTTCTCGCCTCTTTTTGAACGTAGCCACCATATATGCTAGTCGCTTGCTGCAGCTCCACCTCACTACCCTGTCCTACCTTTAAGCTTAAATAGTCTTGATCTCGGGTGTGAGATTGTCGAGTCCCCGTGACTCACAGATACTTCCAAAACCAGTTTGCAGTGTGCCGATGAAACTGCAGGTGACGCACCCGAGCTCAAGGAGGAGCTCATGAAGATCTTGTTCATTGTGTTGTTTCGCTTCAGCTTGATCAAGAGTGAGCCCAGCTTGGGACGATCGGGATCCGTGTAGCTTTTGGGGTAGTCTTTTTATTTTGGTTCCGTAGTCGGACCTTGATTGTATCTGATGATGTAATGCTTTACTCATGTATTGTGTGAAGTGGCTATTGTAAGCCAACTATGTATCTTTTTCCTTATGTATTACATGGTTGTGTGAAGATTACCTCACTTATGCGACATTGCTTTCAATGCGTTATGCTCTAAGTCGTGCTTCGACACGGGAGATATAGCCGATCGAGGGCGCTAAGTTGGTAATCGAGCCTTCCCGACTTAGGAGCCCCCTACTTGATTGTTTGTCATGCGTTGTTGAGTCTAGAACGGAAAATGTTTTGAGTCTTAGGATTATATATATCGGAGAGTAGGATTTTTTACTCCCCAGTCCCTTCGCTGTTCAAGCAGGTCTCCCGACGAGAAGTTTTGACTCTCCTCTCCTCAAATTTCACAAAAAAATTTAGGATCACGCTGGTATCTTGGAATCGTCCGATGGTTTTGTGACAAGAACATTGTTCTTGGTGCCTCCCGACATTTAGGGTTGTGGCAGTGTCCCGGGAGTTGAGCTCCGAGGTGTTGTCGCCACAATTTTATCGCTGCAGTTCTCGAATACCGAGTTTTGCCGACATCGAAAATCTCTTTGTGCAGCTTGTTGGTGAGATAACCTCGATAACCCAAAGATCGGGCGAGCTCGAGAGTATTGCCATGACTCGATAACGGATGCTTTTCAAAGGTCGAGGTAAACGATTTCAAGGTTTTCTTGGTTATGTGTTGAAGGATGGATACACTGATCTAGGTATTGTTAGTTTGGGTGATATATTTTGTGTCCTCAGATCCCCAACACCGATTGCATAACCGTAAAGTTTCGGAGTTTATAGGTGGGAATTCACGTAGCTCCTAGAATATCTTTCCGATGATGCATGATATGGGATTGGGTAAATCTCTATCATATGTATTTGTTCCGCTTATTCTGCAAGCCAAATCTTTTGTTTTTGTTCCGCTTTGTGGTATTCAAGTTGCTTCAATGCCAAGTGTTGATTCCTTTCCTAAATGGTGTTCTCATATTGCTATGTGAATATTAATCCTTCTTGATCACCGAGCTTGTTATGTCAATTCTTTTCTCAACCGCGTGCTTTCTTCAAGTGGATCCGATCATTCCAACATTCATGAGATCAATTCTAATTTTTCTCAACGGTGTTTGTTTCATCCGTCCCAAGTTGTTTTTGTTTTCCCACCTCCCACCCTTTTTCTTCAAGGACTCAGATTTCTTAATCAAGTATCCATTTTATTGAGTGAAGTTTCTTCATTCTTTTCTTTCAATGTTTTATCCGTGATTTCCCATGAAGACGCTTATGGAAGCTTCAACCTTATCATTGTTCCATTCTAATTTTCTTCTCCAAAGGATTTAGTTCAAGATTTCGTGTTGATCTTATTCCTTTCCTCGCTTCTAATGCTTTCATGCCGGTGTATCTCCTAATCATTCACTTCTCGCTATTCATTTGGTTGGGAGTGATGAAGATATCTCGAAGATTCGTGTTTCCATTCTTAATCCGCTCAAGTTATTTCGAGATTGTTATCTCATTCAAGCCATTCAATTCAACCGTGCAACCTCCCTTTCAAACAATTGTTCAACGGTGTTTCTTTGAGGGCCCTAACCTACGTGTCTTTTCCTGTGATCTTACCCGACTCTTCTAAATTTTCCCGAGCTATTCCTCAAATTCTTTTCAAGTTTGACGAAGAATGAATTATCATCACCATGGTTTTCCAAGATCTTTCAAATTCTTTTCATCGTTGGTTCAACCTTTCTAGTTTTCATTCCGGAGTGCCTCAACAATTCATGCTGGTGTTTCTCATCGTCATTCTCAACATTTGAAGACCAAAGAAGAGTTTCTCTTAAATCTTGCTCCATTCTCTTCAAGATTCATGGTTCTAGTTTGATGCCATCCTCTCATAATTGTTTTCGATTGTGGGAATTCTTTTCACCCATCCGGAGCAATTCAGGAGTCTTTTCAGTTTGATTCTTCTGAGCCCATCATCTCGTAAATATTCATTCCAGCTTTCAGCTCTTGTTCTCCAAATCTTACCAATCAGCTCGCCATCTATTCGCTCACTTGTATCTAAATCCCCTCAAATATCTTCATTCGCTTTCCAATTCTTCCCGTGAATTGTGCCTTTTCTTCGCTCATTTTCAATTTTACGTGGTTCGCTCAAGATTTCACTTCCTTTGTTATCATATCAATTTATTCGTTGTTTCAATCCTACCGCGGATTGTTGAAGACCTTCCCAAGTTTGCGCTTATATCTATCTTAATCCTTTCTACGAGAATAAGTAGTATGACAAATCCATTGCTTGTCATCAATTCAATTGGTGAAGGATGAGCATAATGTAATTTTATTCTTGTTTCATCGAGTAAATTCAATTCCTTATTTCGGAGGTTCATCAAAATTCTTTATTTCATTTGTTCATCTTTCTTTCCGAGTTCCAAGTTTTCTCGGTTATATCATTTCAAAGCTTCATCTTATCACCGCAAGGTTTCACCTTGTATTTGCAACTTCTTTTTCTTTTATCATCCTTTTCTTACCGGAGTTCTTCATGGAGGCTCTACATGATGGTTCGTCAAGGATTCTTTTCATTTCTCCAATTGTTCATCAAGATTTCTCATGGAGTTAAGATCCGCTAAGCTATACTCTAAAATAAGCATGGTGTTCAACACATGTTTTGTTTTGAGGAGTTCAAGCATTCTTCATCTTGCATTCAAGTGCAATTCTTTCTACCTTATCTCTTGAATGGTGTAATGTCATTCTTGACAATTTCCTTCGTGTTTCTTGATTCACAAGTTGTCGAATGAGATATTTAAATCCATCATTTTTCTTCGCTCATTTAGATCTTTTCAACCCAACAATTTATTCGTTGGTGTTATCTTGGTTTAGATTTCACCTAAAGCCTTCCAAGGAATGTTGCTATTTGTGGTGTTTATCAATGATCCAAGTTTTCCTCTTATCCTCTCAATGAAAGAAGTTTTCATCTCCGTGTTTCTCTCAATCCAATCAATTGTTTCCGCAGGCGTAAGCTCACCTCATAATTTTGAGATGTTTTCATAAGCCCACTACAAGCTTATCTCACCGTTGTTGTTTTTCAAACAACTCCGCTCAATCCTACTTGTAAGGATGCTCTTCAAATTCATTTATGGTGGAGATGTTGGTTTCATTCTTCGCTCTATTCATTCCAACTTCCTATCTATCATGCATTGTTTCCGGAGGCATTGTGATGTTGCTCTTCACCCATCACCTCGCTTTTGTAAAGATTATATTCTTTTCTTGCTTATCCATTTAACCTGAGTGTTGTCTGAAATCTTTCTTACCCCTTCTGCCATTTTTCAATAGTTCCAGAGGCAGTGTTTGTTGATTTCATCAAGTATCCTCTTTTCTTTCATCAAGTATCCTCTCATCTTGTCAAGTTCATGATTCTAATTCCTTCCATTTTCAGTCGGAGTGCTGTCCAAATTATATTATTCTTATTCCTTCTCTATCTTGTGTTAACCGGAGTGGTGTCAATATCTATCTTGTCACTTAACCTCATGGTTCTCATTGTATCCCATGTTCTTCTTATCTTACTTGAGTGTTTGCAATCTCGCCATCTTCATTGTATTTTTTTCTTTCAATTTTGTCAACCTCTCAAGGTTCATTGGTTTCACTCTGCTTGTCAAAGAAGCAACTTAGTTTTACCTCTTCTTCTTTCGCTTTTCTATCCGCTGCCATCCTAGATCTCGGACCAGATCCTCTCGTAGTGGTGGAGTGTTGTGACGCCTCGAGACCGATGCCCAAGACTTCCATATATTCCGGTTTCGCCGTGTTTTCCATCTGTGCTCGCCCTTTTATTTTTGCATTGCATCATGTCATCATGCCATCATATCATTAATTTTAAAACTCATCTTAATAAATTGCATAGATCTTTTGATCTATTTAAATCGAGGAAGGTTGACTTCTCTTTATAACATATCGTCCCCAATATTAGGGAGCTATATAAAATATTCCATTGTTTTGGAATCACCATAACCCACTTGCATAATAAATCCCATGCCTTTTCTCGGCCCGAAGTTGACCTCAAAACCTTGCCAATATTATTTCATCATTTTCCTGAGCTCCACCAAAATCCTCAACATTTTGGCCACACCAAACCTAGTCCCAATTAAGACCATTTGAATTATATTCAAATGAATTTGAATTTAATTCCTTCAATCTTGCCACTTCTATTTTTCGTGGTCATGCTTATTTTATGAGTCCAGAAAATTGTCCTTCTGCTCAAACTCTTTTCCCTAACCCCCTTCTTTTTCCTTTTCTATTTTTTCCTTTCGTTAAAGAAAAGAGAGAGAGAGAGAGAGAGCCCAGCCATGCCTCCTGGCCTCCCAACCTCCCAAGGCCGCCCCTACGGCCCAAGGCCCACCCCTCTTCCTAACCCCTAGCCCCTCGCTCAGCTCGATCCCTCTCTCTCCAACACACACAGGAGGAGCCCTCAGACTGCTGGCCGATCCCCATCTCTCCTCTCCTCGCTCTCGACCCCATCTCTCTCCGCACAGATCCCTCGATCCCTCCTCTCCTCGTCAGCCTCCTCCTCCCGCCGCCATGCCTCGACGCCAGACCTCCGCTGCCTCGGCCTCCCATGGGCAGGCCGCTGCTGGCCTCACTGCCGAGCTCTCCGCCTCACGCCATCCTTCCTCTTGCGCCTGCTTCTCCTCCCTTGCTCTGCCTGCCTCCTCACGGAGGAGAGAGCCAGGCCGAGCCCTGTCTGCCTCCTCGCTCACTGCCGCTTGTCCTCGCCACACAGGTCGGGCGATCATTGCAGCCGACGAGCTCCACCAGAGCCTGCTTACTGATCTCCCGCCGCCGGAGACCTCTCCTGCTTCACCGCTTGTCCTCTCCGGCTGTCACACATCTACATCCCCGTCCTCCTCCTGCTCGCCATGCCTCTTCGGCACCGTAGCAGTCCTGCCTCCTCGCTTGTGGTGACCACCACCATGGCTGCTACCATCAGCCAACCGCTGCTGCTCGCCATGCCAAGCCGCCTTCGACCTTGCCTCATGCACGGCGTCGACCGCCTCCTCTCATATAGTCACAGGGCATCTCCTGCCCGAGACGACGCCTCTGCTTTGCCAAGCAGCAGACCAAGATCTCCCCGAGACCTTGGCCGTGGTTTGCAGCTGCCTAGACCACCTTCACCGGGTGTGTATCGCCTCGATGCGGCTATATCTCCCACGTGTCGAGGCACGACTTAGAGGCATAACCGCATTGAAAGCAATGTCGCAAGTGAGGTAATCTTCACACAACCCATGTAATAATTAAGGAAAGATACATAGTTGGCTTACAATGCCACTTCACACAAAGACATAATTAAACATACATCATTCAGAGTACACTCAAGGTCCGACTACGGAACCAAAATAAAAGAAGATACCCCAAATGCTAACACAGATCCCTAATCGTCCCAACTGGGCACCACTACCGATCATCCGAAACGACACATAGTAACGACCACGCCTCGTCGAACTCCCACTTGAGCTCGGTGGAATCATCCGACCGCCTCATCGGAACCTCGCAATCGTGTTTGAAGTATCTCGTGAGTCACGGGACTCAGCAATCTCACACCCGCGAGATCAAGACTATTTAAGCTTTAGGAAGGACATAGTAGTAAAGTGGAGCTGCAGCACGCGACTAGCATATATGGTGGCTACATCGCAAAAGAGAGCGAGAAGAGAAGCAAAGCACGGTCGTGAAACTAGTAGCGATCAAGAAGTGATCCTGAACTACTTACGCCGACATAACTCCAACACTGTTCACTTCCTTGACCACCGAGAAGAGACCATCACGGTAACACACGCGTTGATGTGTATTTTATTTGAGGTCAACTTTGGGTTATCTACAACCGACATTAACAAATTCCCATCTGCCTCATAAATCAAGGCACGGCTTTCAAAGATATTACCCTGCAGGGTGTCCCAACTTAGCCCATTATAAGCTCTCACGGTCAACGAAGGATTATTCTTCTACCGAAGACCCGATCAATCTCGAATCCTTGACTACAAGACATTTCGACAAAGAATAAAACAAGACCAGCAAAGCCACCCGTTGCCGACAAATCCCGATAGGAGCTGCACATATCTCGCTCGTGGCACATCCAGATGAGATAAAGCACGAGTAAAACCAAGCCTCGAAGTTTCTCAGGTGGCTTCAAGAAGCGGTTTCGAATTGGGCCAGCGCCAAGGAGCACCGTCCGGGGTTAAATAAAGATGACCTCTGCTCGCGAAACCCGGGGAAAAGGCTTAGGTGGCAAATGGTAAAACCAATGTTGGGCCTTGCCGACGAGTCTTATTCAAAGCGAACTGTCAAGGGGGTCCCATAAATCACCCAACCGTAAGGAACGCAAAATCAAGGAACATAACACCGTATGACGGAAACTAGGTGGCAAGAGGAACAAAACACTGCATAAGGCCGAGCCTTCCACCCTTTACCAAGTATATAGATGTGTTAAACATAGCAGTATATATTTATATTGTGATATCCCCAACAAGTAAACATGTTCCAAAAGGAACAACATCTCCATGTTCCAACAAGGAACAAACTTCAGCTTCACCGCAACTAACACGCTATAAGAGGGCTGAGCAAAGCGGTAACATAGCCAATCAACGGTTTGCTAGGAAAGGATGGTTAGGCTGACATGGCAATATGGGTGGTATGATATAGCAAGTGGTAGGCATCGCAAAGATAGGCATAGCAAAAGAGCGAGCAACTAGCATAGCAAAGATAGAAGTGATTTCGAGGGTATGGTCATCTTGCTCGCAATGTTCTCTCGAGTTGTCGAAAGCTTGATCCTCAAAACGCTCTCAACAGTTCCTCGCTCACGCACTCGCCTCCCTACCTACCCAAAGCAACAACACAAACAAGGAGCCACAAGAAATCACGGTGCAATGCACAATCAACATGATGCAAAACATGACATGATATGGAAGTGATATGCAATGCGATGAGCGCCCGAAGGTAATGGAAAACCAGGCATCATCTTGGCAAACCAAGCATGCCATCGAAAGATGAGATGATTTCGTTAGAAATCGATATAGAGATCACCGAAACGGATGCACGGGTTGGATATGGCGGCAAAACAAGAAGGGTGAGAAACCTACATAACAGCAGGATGAACAAAGCCATGCACGTGTGCAAACTACCTCATAGCACAAATCAAATAAATATGCACATGAAAGACAACACATAAGCATGATGCAAAAAGACACGAACATAAACTTGCCCAAATGCTGAAACTAATGCCACCACTGAGTTGGTGGGATTTTTCTACCCCAAAAACATATATAATATGTTAGGGTACCGTAGAAAAATCATCACAAAATCATTAAGTTAAAACCTGCCTAATATGGAAGTTAGCAGAAATGGCAATTTCCAGATTTGGAAATGTCCAGAATTGGACTTGCCTAAAACAGAAAAGAGACAAGGCTGGAAATGGAAACGTGGGGTAAAAGAAAAAATATGCATAAGGGGGGAGGCGCTGAGAGGTCGACAGGTGGCCCCATCATCATAGAGACAGGGGCTAAATGGCATAAAAGGGGAAGAAACAGCCTGGGGGATTCAACCCGGTCTCCCTGCTGAAACCTGCACTGCTACCACTGGCTGGGCGGCGGCGATCGACAGAGAAGGGCCTCGCCTTATCTCACTGCCGCAGAGTGAACGCACCAAGAAAAACGAAAAACAGAAATACAAAAGGGGGAGGCGCTACTGGGTTCAACCTGTGTCGCCATGTGAGAGAGCGGGGTTCAACCAGCTCGCCACGTTAGGAGGTTCGTAGGATCGGGGTGCTGCCCACTTGACCTAAACTACCAGGCCGGACCCAAAATGAAACGGACGCCGACCGGGCGAGGCCAATCGCGCTTACGGTGGCTCGCTCCTTGGACACGACGGCACGCACGAGGGGCACCACGGATCTTGAGGGGCAAGCCCGAGCGGGCTAGCGGCATACACGCCGTTGCACTACTCAACCCAAAATACAAACACGCCGGAGCACGCCGGGCGCGATAAGACCACGGGCCGAGATCGCGCTTATGGTGAACTAACGGCGATGGGAGGAGCAGGAGGGAGTAGTGTATACCTCCTTACCCTAGGACAAGAAATCGGCGACGGAGACGGGCCGACGGCGACGAGATCGCGTTCAACTTCGCCGGTTCCCGACGAGAAGAAGACCAAGCAGGCGCCGACGAACTTGGCGGTCCGGCCTCAGAATCGACGCCGTGGACGAAGACGACGACGAGGAAGAAGAAGGACACGGCACGGATGGTTGAGCGACCGGAGAGCACGCCGGCGACGAGGCGCTGCCCTCAGATGCGCTGACCGAAAGGGCGGCGAAGCTTGGTGGCTCCTTTACTCAAGCGGCGGGCGGCGAGGGAGAGGGAAACCCTAGGGTGCGGTTTGACGCGAGAGGGATAAGAAGGGGCTAGGGCGACGGGCGAGCTCACGCCCCTCGTGTCGGGTCCCCATGGCGATGGCGAGAGGAGAGGGAAAGGTGGGTGAGGAGCACAGGCGGTCGCTGCCAGCGGGACTGGCGCTGCCACGTGGACGGAATCTAGCGGGGTAAGGAGCTGCGGTGCGCAAGGCAGGAGGAGAGGCGAGCGGCTGGCGCGCCTCACCGGGCTACGGGTTGCTGGGAGCTGGGCTGCCCGAGTGGCCGGGCCTGTGGAGAGGGAATCGCATGGCTGCCTGCTGCTGCCTCCTAACTCTTTTCCTTTTAAAACCAAAGGAAGAGAAAAGAAAGTACAGAAAGAAAATGAAAAGAGTTGAGAGAAAGGAAAATATCCCCACACTCGAATTCACCACTATTTAAATAAATTGTAATGGACATTTTAGAGGTAGAAAAATAATGCAAGTTTGGAAATATTTCAAACTTGTGCCATTTTTGAACCTGACCATAACAACTTCAAAAAGAGGAGATTTATTGGCAGAGAGGTTTAGTGCAAAGAGCATGATTAGTAGGGAGAAGATGAACATTAATTGAGAAAGGGAATTATATAGCACTTGAAAAGGGAAAGAAGTAGAGGGGACGAGGAGATGGCAATGCAAGTTGAGAATGAAACATGCAACCACATGACATGCAAGAGAACACCACAACCACATGATAAGAAGGGAATGCAAGTTGACAAGAGGCACAAATGCAATATGGTAAAAGGGCAAAACAAAGAAAAGAAAACCCACACATAACCAAACAACATGAAGCCAAGCATGACAAGAACCCACAAGACTTGGATGAGGTCAAATTGATATATTGCCCAAAAGGGAAGTTTACATCCGTGGTGTTACAACACTCCACCACTACAAGAGGATCTCGCCCCAGATCTAGGACTGAAAGAACTCCGGATACTCGTGAACGGAGGTGATCCTCACGCCCTGTGTAGCTTCTCGGTCGGAATGGTGTGACCACTTCACTTTCAGGAATTTGATTGACTTGTTGCAGTCTTGCGCCGGTTTCTTCAAGAATAGCAACGGGTGCTCGTGATAAGAGAGATCTTCTGAAGGTCAATCTCTGGAAGTTGATAGTGCTCAGAGTCTTGAAGCACTTATGGTTGTGACACGTGAAACACATCGCACGCTTGCAAAGTTGGATGGCAGCTCGTTGATAGGCTAGATCGCTTTTTTCCCAATGATCTTGAAAGGACCCACGATCTAGGGGTAAGCTTCCTTTGATACCGGGTTTACGAGTACCTTTCATTGAGAGACGCGGAGGTAGACATGGTCTCCGATTTCAAAAGTCACATCACGGTGCTTATCATCATAATAGTTTTCCGCGCGATTATGCTGCTTTGAGATTCTCACAATGACTTGGCACATTTCTTCCGCTTCGTGATCAAGTCATTGCCAAGAAGTTGGCGCTCACCTGCCTGCATCAATTGAGAGGAGTACGGCACTTTCTGCCATAGAGAATTTCAATGGGGCCTTGCCCAACTCGCTGGAAGCTGTTGTTGTAAGAGAACTCGCATAAGGAAGACAATCTTCCCACTTCATACCAAGGAAATGACACAAGCCCCGAGCATATCTTCCGAATTTGATTTACTCGCCAACTTGGCCACTTGTTTGAGGATGGAAAGCTGTGCTGAAACGAATGTTGGTGCCCATGGCCTTCAAAAGAATCCTTAACTTGGAGGTAAAGATGCTGCCACGGTCCAAGAGATCACTTGTGGAATGCCGCAAGGAGACAATTCGAGGTGTATAGCTCGCCAACCGAGCTGCAGTGATGGATTCTTTGATAGGAAGAAAATGAGCCACTTTAGTAAGCTTGTCAATGACAACGAAGATAGCATCATTTCCACGCTTGACTTTGGAAAGCCACCACAAGTCCATTTCAATATGATCAAACTTCCATTCAGGAATAGCAAGAGGTTGAAGGAGACCAGCTGGTCTTTGGTGTTCTCGCTTTCACTCTTCTCGCAGACATCACACTCATTCACTAATTGAGCAATTTCGCTTCATTCGAGTCCACCAATATGACTGCTTGAGGTCATGGTACATCTTCGCATTTCCGTGATGAATGGATAGAAGCGAATTGTGAGCCTCTGCTCATAATGACTTTTCGCAGATCACCCTTAGGAACCACAATCCGTCCTCAAAGAACAGAGTGTTTTTGTCATCAACATGGAAGCACTTGTACTTGGAAATGCCCTTGTCGATACCACGCTTCACTTTCTTCACCATGGCATCCAAAAGTTGAGCCTCACGAATCTGATCTTCCAAAGTAGGAGAGACTATGAGGTTGGCAAGAAAGCCTTGAGGAACAACTTGAAGATTCAGCTTATGGAAAGATTCACAGAGATCCGCTGAAAAGGCTTGAGGATTAGACTGCTGTAAGAAGCTTTCCTGCTCAAAGCATCTCAGAATGACATTGGCTTTGCCTGAGTATACTCAATACTTGGGTTGTACTTTGAATCATTTCACCCATCGAGTCTGCCTCGAGGTTGAGGTTGGGTTGAGGAAATGTACTTGAGACTCTTGTGATCAGTGAAATGTCCACTTTCCTTCCCAACAAGAGATGTCTCCACGTAATCAATGCATGAACAATCGCCGCCAACTCAAGATCGTGAGGGGGTAGTTCTTCTCTGGGCTTCAATCAAGTAGAGGTATAAGCCACAACTCTTCTCTTGCATTAACACAGACCGAGACCTTGAAGAGAAGCATCACGTAAAACTTCATATGGCTTGGATTCATCAGAGGAGTCAAGACAGAGCTGTGACGAGTTTCTTTTGAGGGTATTGAAAGCAACGCCACACTCGGGAGACCGTATATACTTCACCTGCTTCGAGAAGGTTGGAAAGAGGCTTTGCAATCTTGGAGAAATTCTCAACGAATCTTCGCAATAGCTTGCAAGACCAAGAAAGTCATGGAGCTGCTTGACATTCCGAGGAGGTTCCCAATTCACAATTGCGGACACCTTCTCGATCAACAGCGATGCCCTTGGCAGAGATGATATGACCAAGATAAAGCACTTCATCAAGCCAGAATTCACATTTGGAGAACTTAGCATAGAATTGGTACTCTCGAGCTTGTCTAGCACCAATCGCAAATGTTTGGCATGATCCTTCTTATTCTTGGAGAAGACCAAAATATCATCAAGATAGACCAAGACTAATTCATTGGTGTAAGGGTTGAATATGAAGTTCATCATCCGAGAGAAAGTTGGAGGAGCATTGACGAGGCCGAAAGACATGACAAGATATTCATAAGAACCAAAGCTTGTTCAATGCTGTCTTGGGAATATCTTGTTCACGAATGCGAATCTGATGATACCCCATACGAAGGTCAAGCTTTAGAGAACACCGTAGCACCTTTGAGTTGCTCAAAAGCTCATTGATGTTGGGAAGTGGGTACTTGTTCTTGATTGTCTTCTTATTCAATGGACGGTAATCGACACAAAGTCGGTCCGAGCCATCCTTCTTCCGACAAAAAGAACACCACAACCCCAAGGAGATGAACTCGTCCGATCAAACCCAGACGCTCTTGTTCATCGAGCTGCTTCTTCAATTCCTCAGCTCATCAGTCCAAGCTTGTATGGACGCTATAACGGGTTCAAGGCTGTGCTCAAGATCGATAACGAACTCAATCGGCCGATGAGGAGGCATACCCGAAGCTCTTCCGAAAGACATCTTGGTACTCACAAACGATCGAATCGAGAGATGGCATTCAATTCGCTTCTTCTCATTGAGAGAAAACAACCAATGGTTTCATCACGAGAGGCATAAATGATCACATCATTAGAAGAATGAGTCAATTGAATTTCCCCGCAGCACAATCAATTTGAGCTTTGTGCCGATAAAGCCACCCATTCCGAGAATAAGATCAATATCCGAGTCACCGAGAACAATTGGTTTAGCCAGAAATCTATAATCCCCATCTTGATACCGACATTCGAACCAACATGGTAGATCTCAAACGCTTCACGGAGAAATAACTTGCATAGCTTGAGGTAATGCCTCAGATCAAAATTGTGCTTCATGCAAAAGGGTATGACATGAAAGAATGCGATGCACCAAAGATCAAATAAGACTTTTGCAGAATATCATTAATCGAGAGATTACCCATTAGCACATCTCAAGAATCTCCGCCTGAGCTGCATTCATCATATTGACCTTGGCATACTTTGGATTATGCTTGACCACCGCATTGCTGGAAGATTTCACAGAGGAGGAGGCGGAAGACGCCTGTTGAAGCACTTGTTCAGATAGTGACCCTTCTCACGACACTTGTTGCAAGTGACCTCAGAGAGCGGACGGTGGTAAGGAGCACTTGACCTTGGAGCTTGAGCATTAGACTTGTTCTGATAGCTTGGGTTGGGTGGGTGGAAGATCCACGCCACCTGAGTTCTTCTCGCTGGTAAGGCCGACGAACGGAGGAGGGGCAGATAAAACTTCGCCGCTTGGCGCCACTTGAGAGGACGAGGAGGACTGAATCAGATCCCCGATTCTCTTCTTAGAAGCCTCAGATTTGAGCTGTGCCGCTTCTTGCTTGAGAGCCATGTTGTAGAAATCATCATACTTATCTCGCTCAAACAGACAAGAGGTAATTGCAGATCTTCTCTCGTGCCACCTCCGAACCGATAGATCATACTCCTTTCATCAGTACATCTTGCTTAGCAAAACGAAAGAAGCTTCGAACTGGATATTGTATTGATAGATGACATGTTGCCTTGCTTGAGATTGCGGAACTCCTCACGCTTGCTCTCAACAACACTCTTCGAATGTGATGAGCTCGAAATCACGGCGAACTCATCCTGTAATGACACGACCTCCTCTCGAATCTTTGTATTGTCGGTACCACTCAAAGAGCTTGATCCTTGAGTTGAAACGATGCAAACTTGACAAAGTCCTCGTGTCCGACATTGCTACACCAAAGTGCTTGCAGATATCCACTAACCAATCATCGCTCGCTCATGCCTCAACACGTAAACCGAAAGACTTCGCTGATTAGCGAGGAACCGACCGAGAGTAGCAAAGTGTGGCTGATTGTTGCCTTGACCTTGATTGCCTTGATTGCCTTGCCTCGAGTACGCTTCTTGCAAGAGCTGCAAAATCATCTGAGCATTGGCATTGGTGGCTGCCATGATAGCTTGCCAGTGCCTCCGGAGGCGGAGGTGGAGGTGGAGGTGGAGGATTCGACCGATCCCCATCATTGCGATCCGGATTCAGACGCTACATGGAGCCATCCTGAAGAGGGTGACATCCGTTAGTCCTTTGATAGACAAATTGATAAGTAGAATCAACGGATAGAAATTGCAACATATAGTCTTCACAATAAACATTCGAACAAAATGAACGAATGAATTCCAAAGTTAATCATCACACGTCCAATAAAGTGAGAAGCCACTTAGAAAAAAGATATGGAAATAACATCTGACTGAGGAACAAATCGAATATCACAACTGAAAACAAAGGGTTGGCTTCTAGAATGAGCCGGAACAAACACATGATAGAGATTTCGCCCAAAGTGTTCGTGGTGGGGCCCACACGGACACGACGATAGCGGACGCCACGAATGACTAACAAGACGCCCCGAATCAGCATAGCCAAGATTCTTTAAGACGCCTCATGACCATCAGAATCGACCGTGAATGGGCGGACCACTAGACGTTGAACCCCAATCTCAAATCATACATCCGCCGGAAAGAATATCCCGTAAGCTACTAGAATTCACCTATAAACTCCCAAACTTTCTGGTTATGCAATCTGGTGTTGGGGATACAGGGACACAAAATATATCACCCAAACTAACAATACCTAGATCCAATCAGATCCATCCACAACACATAACCAAGAAATCCTCGAAATCGTGGTACTCGACCTTCAAAAACATCCGTTATACAAGTCATGGCAATATTCCCAAGACTCGCCACAAGATCGGGCTATCGGTTATCTCACCAACAACTGCACAAAAGAGATTTCGATGTCGGCAAAACTCGTATTCCAGAATCGAACGATAAAATTGTGACGACAACACCTCGAGCTCAACTCCCGGACACCGCCACAACCCCTAAATGTCGAGGCACCAAGAACAATGTTCTCGCCACAAAACCATCTGAACGACTCCAAGATACCCACGTGATCCTAAAAATTTTTTAGTGAAATTTGAGAAGAGGAGAGTCAAAACTCTACGCCAGAGACCTCACAGAGCGATGAAGAGACCGAGGAGTAAAAGAATCCTACTCCGATATATATAATCCTAAGACTCAAAACATTTTCCATTCTAGACTCAACAACGCCAAGAAACAATCAAGTAGGGGCTCCTAAGTCGGGAAGGCTCGATTACACAACTTGTAACGCCTCGATGCGGCTATATCTCCCACGTGTCGAGGCACGACTTAGAGGCATAACCGCATTGAAAGCAATGTCGCAAGTGAGGTAATCTTCACACAACCCATGTAATAATTAAGGAAAGATACATAGTTGGCTTACAATGCCACTTCACACAAGACATAATTAAACATACATCATTCAGAGTACACTCAAGGTCCGACTACGGAACCAAAATAAAAGAAGATACCCCAAATGCTAACACAGATCCTCGAATCGCCCCAACTGGGCACCACTACTCGATCATCTGAAACGACACATAGTAACGACCACGCCTCGCCGAACTCCCACTTGAGCTCGTGGAATCATCGTGACCGCCTCATCGGAACCTCGCAACTGTGTTTGAAGTATCTGTGAGTCACGGGACTCAGCAATCTCACACCCGCGAGATCAAGACTATTTAAGCTTTAGGAAGGACATAGTAGTAAAGTGGAGCTGCAGCACGCGACTAGCATATATGGTGGCTACATCGCAAAAGAGAGCGAGAAGAGAAGCAAAGCACGGTCGTGAAACTAGTAGCGATCAAGAAGTGATCCTGAACTACTTACGCCGACATAACTCCAACATCTGTTCACTTCCCGGACCACGAGAAGAGACCATCACGGTAACACACGCGTTGATGTGTATTTTATTTGAGGTCAACTTTGGGTTATCTACAACCGACATTAACAAATTCCCATCTGCCTCATAATCATGGGCACGGCTTTCAAAGATATTACCCTCGCAGGGTGTCCCAACTTAGCCCATTATAAGCTCTCACGGTCAACGGGATTATTCTTCTACCGGAAGACCCGATCAATCTCGAATCCCGGACTACAAGACATTTCGACAGAATAAAACAAGACCAGCAAAGCCACCCGGTTGTGCCGACAAACCCGATAGGAGCTGCACATATCTCTCGCTCGTGGCACATCCAGATGAGACAAAGCTACGAGTAAAACCAAGCCTCGAAGTTTCCTGCAGGGTTTCAAGCAGTGTTTGAATTTGGGCCAGCGTCAAGGAGCACTGGTCCGGGGTTAAATAAAGATGACCTCGGCTCGCGAAACCCGGGGAAAAGGCTTAGGTGGCAAATGGTAAAACCAATGTTGGGCCTTGCCGACGAGTATTATTCAAAGCGAATCGTCAAGGGGTCCCATAAATCACCCAACCGTAAGGAACGCAAAATCAAGGAACATAACACCGTATGACGGAAACTAGGTGGCAAGAGGAACAAAACACTGCATAAGGCCGAGCCTTCCACCCTTTACCAAGTATATAGATGTGTTAAACATAGCAGATATATTTATATTGTGATATCCTCAACAAGTAAACATGTTCCAAAAAGGAACAACATCTCCATGTTCCAACAAGGAACAAACTTCAGCTTCACCGCAACTAACACGCTTATAAGAGGGCTGAGCAAAGCGGTAACATAGCCAATCAACGGTTTGCTAGGAAAGGATGGTTAGGGCTGACATGGCAATATGGGTGGCATGATATAGCAAGTGGTAGGCATCGCAGATAGGCATAGCAAAAGAGCGAGCAACTAGCATAGCAAAGATAGAAGTGATTTCGAGGGTATGGTCATCTTGCTCGCAATGTTCTCTCGAGTTGTCGAAAGCTTGATCCTCGAAAACGTTCTCAACAGTTCCTCGCTCACGCATTCGCCTCCCGCCTACCCAAAGCAACAACACAAACAAGGAGCCACAATAAATCACGGTGCAATGCACAATCAACATGATGCAAAACATGACATGATATGCGGAAGTGATATGCAATGCGATGAGCGCCCGAAGGTAAATGGAAAACAGCATCATCTTGGCAAACCAAGCATGCCATCGGAAAGATGAGATGATTTCATAGAAATCGATATAGAGATCACCGAAATGGATGCACGGGTTGGATATGGCGGCAAAACAAGAAGGGTGAGAAACCTACATAACAGCAGGATGAACAAAGCCATGCACGCAGCAAAACTACCTCATAGCACAAATCAAATAAATATGCACATGAAAGACAACACATAAGCATGATGCAAAAAGACACGAACATAAACTTGCCCAAATGCTGAAACTAATGCCACCACTGAGTTGTTGGGATTTTTCTACCCCAAAAACATATATAATATGTTAGGGTACTGTAGAAAAATCATCACAAAATCATTAAGTTAAAACCTGCCTAATATGGAAGTTAGCAGAAATGGCAATTTCCAGATTTGGAAATGTCCAGAATTGGACTTGCCTAAAACAAAAAGAGACAAGGCTGAAATGGAAACGGGGTAAAAGAAAAATATGCATAAGGGGAGGCGCCGAGAGGTCGACAGTAGGCCCCATCACATAGAGACAGGCTAAATGGCATAAAAGGGGGAAGAAACAGCCTGGGGGATTCAACCCGGTCTCCCTGCTGGAAACCTGCACTGCTACCACTGGCTGGGCGGCGGCGATCGACAGAGGAAGGGCCTCGCCCTTATCTACTCTGCTGCAGAGTGAACGCACCGAGAAAAACGAAAAACAGAAATACAAAAGGGGGGAGGCGCTACTGGGTTCGAACCTGTGTCGCCATGCAGAGAGAGCGGGGGTTCAACCAGCTCGGCTACGTTAGGAGGTTCGGTAGGATCGGGGGTGCTGCCCACTTGACCTAAACTACCAGGCCGGACCCAAAACAGAAACGGGACGCCGACCGCGAGGCTAATCGCGCTTTACGGTGGCCTGCTCCTTGGACACGACGGCACGCATTTAGGGGGCACCACGGATCTTGAGGGGCAAGCCGAAGCGGGCTAGCGGCATACACGCCGCCGTTGCACTACTCAACCTAAAATACAAACACGCCGAGCACGCCGGCGCGATAAGACCACGGGCCGAGATCGCGCTTATGGTGAACTAACGGCGATGGGAGGAGCAGGAGGGAGTAGTGTATACCTCCTTACCCTAGGACAAGAAATCGGCGACGGAGACGGGCTGACGGCGACGAGATCGTGCTCTGAACTTCGCCGGGTTCCTGATCGAGAAGAAGACCGAAGCAGGGCGTCGACGAACTTGGCGGTCCGGGCCCCCGTAGTCGACGTCGTGGACGAAGACGACGACGAGGAAGAAGAAGGACACGGTACGGATGGTTGGGGCGACCGGAGAGCACGCCGGCGACGAGGCGCTGCTTCTCAGACAAGCGCCGGACGAAAGGGCGGCGAAGCTTGGTGGTTCCTTTACTCGGGCGGCGGCGTAGAGGGAGAGGGAAACCCTAGGGTGCGGTTTGACGCGGAGAGGGGATAAGAAGGGGGCTAGGGCGATGGGGCGAGCTCACGCTCCCTCGTGTCGGGGTCCCCATGGCGATGGCGAGAGGAGAGGGAAAGGTGGGTGAGGAGCACAGGCGTCGCTGCCAGCGGGACCGGCGCCACGTGGACGGAATCTAGCGGGGCAGGAGCTGCGGGTGCGAAGGCAGGAGGAGAGGCGAGCGGCTGGCGCGCCTCACCGGGCTACGGGTTGCTGGGAGCTGGGCCGGCCGGAGTGGCCGGGCCTGTGTGAGAGGGAATCGTATGGGCTGCCCCTGCTGCTGCTGCCTCCTAATTCTTTTCCTTTTTAAAAACCAAAGGAAGAGAAAAGAAAGTACAGAAAGAAAATGAAAAAGAGTTGGAGAGAAAGGAAAATATCCCCACACTCCTGGAATTCACCACTATTTAAATAAATTGTAATGGACATTTTAGAGGTAGAAAAATAATGCAAGTTTGGAAATATTTCAAACTTGTGCCATTTTTGAACCTGACCATAACAACTTCAAAAAGAGGAGATTTATTGGCAGAGAGGTTTAGTGCAAAGAGCATGATTAGCAGGGAGAAGATGAACATTAATTGAGAAAGGGAATTATATAGCACTTGAAAAGGGAAAGAAGTAGAGGGGAGGAGGAGATGGCAATGCAAGTTGAGAATGAAACATGCAACCACATGACATGCAAGAGAACACCACAACCACATGATAAGAAGGGAATGCAAGTTGACAAGAGGCACAAATGCAATATGGTAAAAGAGCAAAACAAAGAAAAGAAAACCCACACATAACCAAACAACATGAAGCCAAGCATGACAAGAACCCACAAGACTTGGATGAGGTCAAATTGATATATTGCCCAAAAGGGGAAGTTTACATCCAGGGTGTTACAGGGTGCCCCGCCTCCTGCTTCGGACAAAGTTCCTTCGTCTCCAAGCTGTAACCTCCGTGTGTGCTACCACCCCGCATGCCGCCAAGTTCCACAACATCGATAACCATACTGCACCGCCAAGAACGACTACGGGATTCACCAAGTACCTTTCGATGCGCTGTTCATCTACGCATGTACAACTACACCGCATGATGCGTCAAGTACTTCTACCGTCAACCCTGCGGGTGTCAAGTTCATCATTTAAATGAGTACAACTACCGCTGACATGCTTTTCGCCAAGTACCTCTCGGATCCGGCTAAGTACCCCGATGACGTGTGTACCACTACCGTCGACCAAGACCCTGTGGACCCCAACATCCACGGACAGAACAACGACTTCCACTACGTAGTGTACGACTACTTCCTCGACGATCATCGCGAGAACGCCTACTTCCTCTACTTAAACGCTTCCCAAAATGCACGCTCAAGGTATAACTCGAGATGACGATCGCCGTGAACGAATGCATGTTGATGAGATGCACCCTATGTTTGGACCGTGTCCGAATTGTTCTTGCACGCCTCGCTTGCTATGCCACCGCCCCGTGGGAACCCGTAATCGGGAACACCCCACCATCTTGCTCAACTCGCTCATTACATTTTCTTTTGCACCGCATCTCAATCGAAGTTATCGGAACCGAATGTTGCCGTGGCACCATTTCCGTTGTCGCTGCCGTGGCACCTTTTTCGCTTCCGCCACTTATTTACAAATGCTTCATAACATGCTCATGTCAACATTTTCATAAAATTGCTTTTAAACTTGCACATGTCATCTGCATCATGATAACAACATTTAAATGTTTATAATTGCTGTTTGCATTATTTTGCATAATTGCCATGCTAAAATGATTTATTTCATAACTAAATAACCGTGAGCTCGGTTTTAAATAAATTATATATGTAAATGGGGTAGAAAATGCCTAGTTTAACATGGTGTACTTGCTTTGCATGTTTAACAACTCTAAAATTGTGTTTAGGCAGAACAGTACCTAATCCATAAATATGCACATGAGGATTTTCCAATTGTTGTTTGTTGTTCCGCCTCATTTAAACTTGCCTAAATAGTTAGTTTCATATGCTTCACCTCTTGCCATGTTTAATAACATTTAATATTGTTTGGTAACCCAACCGAGAGAGAACTAAATATTTGAATGTGGTTTCATTAATATGCAACTCGCTGTATATTGGGCTCCATTTAACTTGTAGTTTTGTTTGTGCATATTGCCATGCCATGCCTCATTAAACCGGACATGCATCATACTTGTTTACGATCATGCCATGTTTATGTGATGGTTGTTTTACTATGTTGTTTGCTTCTTTCCGGTTTGCTTCTCGCTTAGCTTCGCTTTCGCTCGAGTTGTGAGGATTCGCTCGACTTCTTCCGCTTGTCTTCTTCATGGACTCGCTTCTTCTTCCTTGTGGGATCTCGTGCAAGATGACCATACCTCGAAATCACTTCTATCTTTGCTTGCTAGATGCTCACTCTTTTGCTATGCCGATGCTACGATGCCTACCACTTGCTATATCATGCCTCCCATATTGCCATGTCAAGCCCCTAACCATCCTTTCCTAGCAAACCGTTGTTTGGCTATGTTACCGCTTTGCTCAGCTCCCTCTTATAGCGCTGTTAGTTGCAGTGAAGATGAAGTTTGTTCCTTGTTGGAACATGGAGATGTTGTTCTTGTTGGGATATCACAATATATCTTATTTA
The DNA here is from genome assembly GCA_021605205.1 of Aegilops longissima. NCBI lineage: Eukaryota > Viridiplantae > Streptophyta > Magnoliopsida > Poales > Poaceae > Aegilops > Aegilops longissima. Next base: position 2,209 of record JAHIAM010005620.1, on the reverse strand, counting down.
ATTAATGCATCTATATACTTGGTAAAGGGTGGAAGGCTCGGCCTTATGCCTGGTGTTTTGTTCCACTCTTGCCGCTCTAGTTTCCGCCATATCGGTATTATGTTCCCGGATTTTGCGTCCCTAACGCTGTTGGGTGATTTATGGGACCCCTTGACAGTTCGCTTTGAATAAGACTCTCCAAAGAAGGCCCAACATTGGTTTTACCATTTGCCACCTAAGCCTTTTTTCCCTTGGGTTCTGCAGACTCAAGGGTCATCTTTATTTTAACCCCTGACCAGTGCTCCTTCGAGTGGTGGCCCAAACCGAGCGATGTCCGCATACTCGGCAATCAGGGTCTATGCCAACCCGACGCCTCTGCTCATCCGTGTGCCCCGAGACCGAGATATGTAGCTCCTATCAGATTTGTCGGCACATCCGGGCGGCTTTGCTGGTCTTGTTTTATTGTCGTCGAAATGTCTTGTACTCCGGGATTCCGCGATCGATCGGTCTTCCCAGAGAAGGAATATCCTTCGCTGACCGTGAGAGCTTATAATGGGCTGTTGGGACACCTGCATGGTATTATCTTTCAAAGCCGTGCTCGCTGTTATGAGGCAGATGGGAATTTGTTAATGTCCGTTGTAGAAAACCCGGTTGACTTTAATTAAAATACACCAATCAAGGTGTAACTCGGATGGTCTCTTCTCGGCGGAGTCCGGGAAGTGAACACGGTGTTGGAGTTATGTGACGAAGTAGTTTCAGATCACTTCTTGATCGCTACTAGCTTCACGACTGCGTTTTGCTTCTCTTCTCGCTTCTTTTGCTAACGTAGCCACCATATATGCTAGTCGCTGCTGCAGCTCCACCTCACTACCCTGTCCTACCTTTAAGCTTAAATAGTCTTGATCTCATGGTGTGAGATTGCCGAGTCCTCGTGACTCATGTGATACTTCCAAAACCAGTTTGCAGTGTGCCGATGAAACCGCAGTAGGTGATTTAACCCGAGCTCAAGGAGGAGCTCAATGAAGATCTTGTTCATTGTGTTGTTTCATTTCAGTTGATCAAGAGTGGAGCCCAGCTTGGGACGATCGGGGATCCGTGTAGCTTTGGGGTAGTCTTTTTTATTTTGTTCCAGAGTCTGACCTTGATTGTATCTCAGATGATGTAATGCTTTACTCATGTATTGTGTGAAGTGGCTATTATAAGCCAACTATGTATCTTTTTCCCTTATGTATTACATGGGTTGTGTGAAGATTACCTCACTCATGCACATTGCTTTCAATGCGTTATGCCTCTAAGTCGTGTCGACATCGGGAGATATAGCCGCATCGAGGGCGCTTACATCACCTCATCACCACTCGGCCGCCTCGCAAGGACGCCATCGGGTTGGTCACCTCATCGCCACTCGGTCGCTTCTGGCCGCCATCGGGTTGGTCACCACTCATCGCAACTCCGCCGCCTCTGCCGCCATCGCTTGGTCACCCTCATCACCACCGCTTCGCCTCTGGCCGCCATCGGCTGGTCACCTGTCACCATTCGCCGCCACGCCATCGGTTCGTCACCATAACCACTCTGGGCGCCCCGCCACGCCATCGATGGTCACCTCATAACCATTGAGCGCCTCGCCGCCATCGATCAGACACCATCACCACTTGGCCGCCGCTGCCGCCATCGGCTGGTCACCATCACCACTCACCGCCTGCCGCCATCGGGTTGGTCACCATCACCACTGCCCGCCTGCCGCCATCGGTTGGTCACCTCATCACCACTCCGCGGGCGGCCGCCATCGGGTTGGTCACCTCATCACCACTGCCAGCGCGCTGCCGCCATCGGGTTGGTCACCTCGTCACCACTGCCACCCCGCTGCCGCCATCGGGTTGGTCACCCCATAACCATTCGGCCGCCCCATCGCCGCCATTTCCGCGGTCACCCCATAACCATTCGCCGCCTGCACGCCATAAGTTGGTCACTTTATAACCATTCAGCCCGCCACCATTGGTTGTCACCACACCACTCGCCGCTTCAAGACGCCGCCATTGGTTGGTCACCTCATAACCACTGGCCGCCCCTGCCGCCATCGGCCGGTCACCTCAGAACCATATCAGCCGCCTGTCGCCATCAGGTTGGTCACCTCCTCACCACTCGGCCCTGCTGCCATCCGCTGGTCACCTTATCACCACTCGTCCGCCTCACAGACGCCATCGGTTGGTCACCCCATAACAACTCGCCGCCT
>JAHIAM010005619.1:0-107126 GCA_021605205.1 Aegilops longissima | reverse complement strand
GGAGTCCAAATGCAACGAAACTTTACAGAGATTTTTTGGACCAGAAGACACCTAATGGGCCAAGGCTGCGGTGGGGTGCTCCGAGGAGAGCACAACCCACCAGTAGGCGCCAGAGGCCCAGCGCGCCTCGGTGGGTTGTGCCCACCTTGGGTGCCCCGGACCGCCTCTTTGCTATATAAATACCCCAATATCCACAAACCATAGGGGAGTCAACGAAAATCAATTCCAGCCGCCGTGAGAGTCCGAACCACCAGATCCAATCTAGACACCATCACGGATGGTGTTCACCACCTCACCGGTGCCTCTCCGATGATGCGTGAGTTGTTCTTTGTAGACCTTCGGGCCCGTAGTTAGTAGCTAGATGGCTTCCTCTATCTCTCTCTCTCGCTGAATTCTCAATACAATGGTCTCTTGGAGATCCATACGATGTGTTTGTTGGGATCGGATGAACTTTGAGTTTATGATCAAATCTATCTTTTTATATCCATGGAAGTTATTTGAGTTTCTTTGTTCTCTTATATGCATGATTGCTTATAGCCTCGTATTTCTTCTCCGATATTTGGGTTTTGTTTGGCTAACTTGATATATTTATCTTGCAATGGGAAGAGGTGCTTTGTAGTGGGTTCGATCTTACGGTGCTTGATCCCAGTGACAAAAGGGGAACCGACACGTATGTATCATTGCTACTAAGGATAAACGATGGGGTCTATCTCTACATAGATAGATATTGTCTACATCATGTCATTGTTCTTATTGCATTACTCCATTTCTCCATGAACTTAATACACTAGATGCATGCTAGATAGCGATCGATGTGTGGAGTAATAGTAGTAGATGCAGGCAGGAGTCGGTCTACTAATCTTGGACGTCATGCCTATGTAATTATCATTGCTGGATATCGCCATGAGTATTTGAAGTTCTATCAATTGCCCAACAGTAATTTTTTACCCACCATTTGCTATTTTTCTCGAGAGAAGCCACTAGTGAAACCTACGGCCCCCGGGTCTCTTTCTTATATTATTTGCCTTTGCGATATATTTTCCTTTGCTTTTTATTTTTTGATATATTAAACCAAAAATACAAAAATACCTTGCATTTTATTCTTATTTATTTTATTTGGCGTTCGATCTATCAATCTACTACAATGTTATCTCATGTCTGTTTGCCTATCTTGAGGCGCCGCTACCCGAAAGGGATTGACAACCCCTTTTACACGTCGGGTTGCGAGTATTTGTTATTTGTGTGCAGATGTTATTTAGGTCGTGTTTCTTGGTTATCCTACTAGTTCGATAACCTTGGTCTCATAACTGAGGGAAATACCTACTTCCGCTGTGTTGCATCATCCCTTCCTCTTTGGGGAAATACCGACATAGCTTCAAGCCGCATGAAAAGGAATTTCTAGCACCGTTCCCGGGGAGGATCTTCAACATATACCAGGTTCCTAATCACAAATCTCATCTCCTCGCAATTTACATTATTTTCCATTTGCCTCTCCTTTTCCTCTCCCCACTTCACAAAAATTTGCCGCTTTATTCGCCTCTTTTTTAGTTCGCCGCTTTTCTTGCCGGATCTGTTTTGAGTGCAATCTTGTTGCGTAGTCATCATGACTAAAGAGAACACCAAGTTGTGTGATTTCTCAAATACCAACAACAATGATTTTATTGGCATTCGATTGCTCCTCCCACCACTAGTGCGGAGTCTTGTGATATTAATACTGTTTTGTTGAATCTTGGTATGAAAGATCAATTTTCCGGTACTCCTAATGAGGATGCCACATTCCATCTTAATACCTTCGTGGAATTATGCGATATGCAAAAGAAAAAAGATGTGGACAATGATGTTGTGAAGATGAAATTATTTCCGCTTTCTTTGCGTGATTCAGCAAAAATTTGGTTATCTTCTTTGCCTCGCAATAGTATTGATTCTTGGAATAAGTGCAAAGATGCTTATATCACTAAGTATTTTCCACCCGCAAAATTTATTTCCCTTAGAACCCAGATCATGAATTTCAAGCAACTTGAACATGAGTATGTTGCACAATCTTGGGAAAAGATGAAAATGATGCTAAGGAATTCTCCAACTCATGGGCTAAATCTTTGGATGATCATACAAAAATTTATGCGGGTTGAATTTTGTTTCTCGTAATCTTTTAAATTCCTCCGCAGTGGTACTTCTATGGAAATTACTTTGGGTGAAGCCACCAAATTGCTTGATAATATAATGGCAAATTATTCACAATGGCAAAAGTTAATTCGGTTGAAGAAATTTCTTCTTTGAGTGAAAAGTTGATGCTCTTATGAAATTGGTTGCTAGAAAAAGTGCTCCTATTGATTTTCATGATATGCCTTTGTCCACATTGATTGAGCAAAATAGTGATGCCATAGATGTGAATTTTATCTCTCAAGTAATTTCAACAACAATGCTTATAGAGGTAATTTTAATCCTAGGTCTTTTCCTAGTAATTCCTCTAATAATTATGGTAATTCCTATGGAAATCCTTCTTATAATAATAATAATAATAATAGGAACACCTCTGATCTTCATAATAATATTAAAGAATTTAGCAACACGCAAAAAGTTTTCAACACTACCATAGAAGAAAAGTTGAATAAGATTGATGAGTTGTCCAGAACTGTTGATAGAATTTCTCATGATGTGGAATATCTCAAGATGAAAATTTTGTGCCTAAGGTTGATGAATCAATTAAAGCTCTTTATGTTTCTACGGATGAAAGTAAGAAAAGACCCTCTATGCTTTGAGCTAAAAGATAATTTTTAGAAAAAGTGTTTTCTAGCGATTATTTTCGTAAAAGTGATGAAGATCTTAAAATGATTGGTGTTTCTTCTATTGACTACTTGTTTAGTAAAATTAAGATTGATGAGAAAGGGACTGGAGAACACTCAACTTTAGTTAGAAGGCGTCCCGATAATTCGGAGGGTGAAAATCTTGTTGAGAAAATTGATGAAAGTGGGTTTGAAGAGGTCAAAACTTTAACTAGTGATGTTCCCACTCTTTTGGATTACAAACACTTTAATTATGATAGTTTCTCTTTGATTGATTGTATTTCTTTGTTGCAATCCATGATAAATCACCCCATGCTTATGAACAAAATAAAGCTTTAACTAAACATATTGTTAATGCAATGATGAAAGCTTTTGAAGAAAAATTGTAATTAGAAGTTCCAATTCCTAGAAAATTGCATGATGAATGGGAACCTACTACCAAAATCAATATTAAAAATTATGAGTGTTTTGCTTTGTGTGACTTGGGTGCTAGTGTTTCTACAATTCTGAAATCTTCATGTGATGTGCTTGGTCTTCCCGATATTGAATCTTGCTCTTTAAATCTGCACTTGGCGGATTCTACTATTAAAAAGCCTATGGGAAGAATTAATTATGTTCTTATTCTAGCAAACAGGGATTATGTGTCCATTGATTTTATTGTTCTTTATATTGATCGCAGTCCGTCTTGTCTAATTATTCTTGGTAGATCATTTTGACGCACTACCGGTGCCGTGATTGATATGAAATAAGGCAATATTAAGTTCCAATTACCTTTGAGGAAGGGTATGGAACACCTCCCTAGAACAAGAATTAGGCCACCATATGAATCAAACATGAGGGCATCTTATGGATCTCGAAACAAAGATGACAAAACTTAGATCCTTGCTTTATGCCTAGCTAAGGGCGTAAGACTATAGCGCTTGTTGGGAGGCAACCCAATGAATAAAATTTATTTTTGCTTTTTGCTTTCTGTTCTTGAGTGTTAGAACAATTATGGTACTGTTATGATTGTGTTTTTTGTGTTTTAATTAGTGTTTGTGCCAAGTAAAGCCTTTAGGATCTTCTTGGGTGATAGTTGTTTGATCTTGCTGAAAAACAGAAACTTTTGCTCTCATGAAAACAATTCTAATTTTTTACCAGAGCGCGATAAAATTCCAATTCATTTTCAGAAGATTAATATACAAATTGCTCAGGTCGACCTAATTTTTCATAATTTTTGGAGTTTCAGAAGTATTCAAAACAGTCATATTGCTACAGTTTGTTCTGTTTTGTCAGATTCTGTTTTCTTTGTGTTGTGTGCTTGTTTTGATGGCTCTATGGTTTTATTTGATGAGTTTTTGCCATAGAAAAGTTGGAATACATTAGATATAATGCAAGAACAAAATATGAATTGGTTTTATATAGTACTTATAGTAGTGATTTGCTTTCTTTTACTAACGGATCTCACGAAGGTTTTGTTGAGTTTTGTGTTATTGAAGTTTTCAAGTTTTGGGTTATCTTATGATGGATGAGGGAATAAGGAGTAAGAAGAGCCTAAGCTTGGGGATTCCCGCATCCCAACCTATTATCCAAAAGAGAGCAAGCAACTAAGCTTGGGGATGCCCCGAGTGGCATCCCTCTTTCTTCCGACGACCATCAATATTTTACTCGAAGCTATATTTTTATTTGTCACATACTATGTGTTTTGCTTGGAGCGCCTTGTATGATATGAGTCTTTGCTTGTTTTATTTTTTGTTTTAATTCTTGATTCCTTGCTGGACACACCTATTTGAGAGAGCCAAAATTATGTCATGACTTGTTAGAATTGCTCTCTATGCTTCACTTAAATTTTTTATGAGCTATGGACTTGCTCTAGTGCTTCACTTATATCTTTTTGAGCACGTTGTGGTTTAGTATTTTTGAACAAAAGCTCTGTTGCTTCACTTAGATTTATTTGAGAGTTAGTAAAATTTTCAAGAAATTCTCTCTTGCTTCACTTAAATTAATTTGAGAGAAAGAAAATTATGCTCATGATCTTCACTTATATTTGTTTGAGCTTATCAAAAGCAACATATGAAAATTAGTTTCAAATTGATAGATATCCAAGAAGGATATAATAAAAACTTGCATGAAGATCATTGGACAAAATAAACTTTATTCTTAGTAATAGTTTTGAGATATGATGATGTGATATGTGAGTTATGTTGATGAGTAATTATGCTTTAGTAAGAATATTGGTGTTAAGGTTTGTGATTCCCTATGCAAGCACGAAAGTCAATAATTATGCAATGAAAGTATATCCTACTTGTGGTGCATTATTCAGTGTTAATTATGCTTAATGCTCGCTTATGAGATTATTCGTTTCTTAGTTGGTCGCTTCTCAATCTTTTGCCAGCCTTCATTTTGCACTAAGTATGATCACTACTTGTGTATCCAAAAAACTTTAAACTAGTTTTGCCACATGAGTCCACTATATCTACCTATATGTGATATGTATCCAACGTATATATAAGTTTTTATTGTTACATGCTATTTTATTATATGTTTTGAATGTTTAATGGGTTTTAATATGCTCTTTTTTATTATTTTTGGGACTAACCTATTAACTGAAGGCCCAGTGCCAGATTCTGTTTTTTTTTGCATCAGTGTTTTGTAGAAAAGGAATACCAAACGGAATGAAACCTTCGCGATGATATTTCTTGGAACGAAAGCAATCGAGAAGACTTGGAGTTGAAGTCTAGAACTCCACGACGCGGCCACGAGGCAGGAGGGCGCGCCCAGGGGGTAGGCGCGCCCCCCATGCTCGTGGGCCCCATGGAGCTCCACTGACGTACTTCTTTCACCTATATATACTCTTATACCCTAAAAACATCAGGGGCAGCCACGAAACCACTTTTCCACCGCAGCAACCTTATGTACCCGTGAGATCCCATCTTGGGGCCTTTTCCGGCGATCTGCCGGAGGGGGAATCGATCACGGAGGGCTTCTACATCAACACCATAGCCTCTCTGATGATGTGTGAGTAGTTACCGTAGACCTTCGGGTCCATAGTTATTAGCTAGATGGCTTCTTCTCTCTCTTTGATCCTCAGTACAAAGTTCTCCTCGATGTTCTTGGAGATCTATTTGATGTAATACTCTTTTGCGGTGTGTTTGCCGAGATCCGATGAATTGTAGATTTATGATCAAGTTTATCTATGAATAATATTTGGTTCTTCTCTGAATTCTTATATGCATGAGTTGATATCTTTGCAAGTCTCTTCGAATTATCGGTTTAGTTTGGCCTACTAGATTTATCTTTCTTGCAATGGGAGAAGTGCTTAGCTTTGGATTCAATCTTGCGGTGTCCTTTCCCAAAGGATGAGGGGCAGCAAGGCACGATTGTATTGTTGCTATCGAGGTTAAAAAGATGGGGTTTATATCATATTGCTTGAGTTTATCCCTGTCGGTGTCAAAACCGGCGGTTCTCAGGTAGGGGGTCCTGAACTGTGCATCTAAGGTCGATGGTAACAGGAGACGGGGGACGCAATGTTTACCCTGGTTCGGGCCCTCTTGATGGAGGTAATTACCTACTTCTTTCTTGATTGATCTTGATGAATATGAGGATTACAAGAGTTGATCTACCACGAGATCGTAATGGCTAAACTTAGACGTCTAGCCTGTATGATTGTGATTGCCTCTGCGGACTAAACCCTCCGGTTTATATAGACACCAGAGGGGCCTAGGGTTGTATAGAGTCGGTTTACAGAGGAAGGAATCTTCATATCCGAACGCCAAGCTTGCCCTCCACACAAAGGAGAGTCCCATTCGGACACGGGAGGAAGTCTTATGTCTTGTATCTTCGTGGCCCACTAGTCCGGCCCATGTCACACAGGACGGACGCCCGGGGACCCCTTAATCCAGGACTCCCTCAGTAGCCCCTGAACCAGGCTTCAATGACGATGTGTCCGGCGCGCTGATAGTCTTTGGCATTGCAAGGCGGGTTCTTCCTCTGAATACTTCAAAGCATCTTATCCGAAGAGTCATACTCGGCTTTCCATTTAATGTCGTACCCATTGGCTTCTGCGCCTCCATTGCTTCGGCTTCCACGTTTCGAGCGAACACAAAAGGTCAGATTATTATTTGCACCTAACACCCTGGCCATGTAAGAAAGGCGTATATTAAGTGGATTGGATCTCAGATGCCATCTCACACCAGGCGGAAAATCCTTAGAGCTTGCCAGGAGAAACCATTCCAGCATGGCTAGCGTTCCTAGTTCTTCCTCCTGCCCCCATGGCTCCAAAAAAGGCGATTGGGAGAAATGTTCAGTATCCGCTTACCAGCTGAGTAAGTTTCAAATGCAGGGATTCCTTTCCCCGCGGATCTAGTCCTCGTCCGGGCATGATTAACCTCTTTTACAGGTGAAGCCCTGGTGGAAAATTTCCGTAATCCAACCAGGGGGAGCGAGTGTGCTTCCTATCCTTCTTAATAAGAGGCGTCGGGTTTCCAATCCACCCTTTCCTCCGAGGACTCCTGGAGTACTACGGCCTCCAAATGCACAACCTCACTCCAGCCTCCATCCTGCATATCGCGGGTTTTGTCGCTCTTTGCGAGCTATTCCTAGGCTGCGAGGCCCACTTTTATCTATGGAGGAAACTTTTCTGCCTCGTCCCTCGTACCCAAAAGGGATCCGTATTCGAGGTGGGAAACACCGAGATATGGCGCATAGCAGGGACCGGATATTTGTCTAGCACGCCGAACAAGGCATCCAAAAAGTGGCCCTCGGAGTGGTTTTATATTGAAGATGTCGCTCTCCCCGGCCCAGTCCGGATGGGCCTTCCCGAATTTTCCAGCACTCCATTGAGGAAATGCCACAGCTGGCGTCCTCAGAGCCTTGAGGAGGAAGACAGCGCAGAGGTCAAACAATTAATGGGCAAGATAAGTAAACTTGCCCAGTCCGGATTATCAATAATCGAGGCAATGGAAACTTCCATAGTGCGAGGTGTTCAGCCACACCAATTCAGGGGGCTCTCTATGTGGCACTACAATGGGGAAGATGACACCTCACGCTGCGAACGAAAGGGTCCGGATTCCCTCGCCTCCCTGGCCACAATATTGGCCGATCTGTATAAAGGGGAGAAAGAGGAGTTTACTCGTCTTACGCGCCGAGAGGGATTTTCCATGTACAATCCTCCTAGCTGGGTGAGTTTTAATCCCACCACTTTATTCAATCTCCTCCTCGAGTCATGTTTAACCGACATTAACCCGTTCATTGCTACCTCCTGAGCACTGCGTTGGTTTTCTCTTGAAGAGGAAAGGGTGATGCAGCAAAGTAGCGTCAGTATTTCCCTCAGTTTTTGAGAACCAAGGTATCAATCCAGTAGGAGGCTACGCACGAGTCCCTCGCACCTACACAAAACAAATAAATCCTCGCAACCAACGCGATAAGGGGTTGTCAATCCCTACACGGTCACTTACGAGAGTGAGATCTGATAGATATGATAGGATAATATTTTTGTTATTTCTTATGATAAAGATGCAAAGTAAAAAAGCAACGGAAATAACTAAGTGTTGGAAGATTAATATGATGAAGATAGACCCGGGGGCCATAGGTTTCACTAGTGGCTTCTCTCAAGAGCATAAGTATTTTACGGTGGGTGAACAAATTACTGTTGAGCAATTGACAGAATTGAGCATAGTTATGAGAATATCTAGGTATGATCATGCATATAGGCATCATGTCCGAGACAAGTAGACCGACTCATGCCTGCATCTACTACTATTACTCCACACATCGACCGCTATCCAGCATGCATCTAGAGTATTAAGTTCATAAGAACAGAGTAATGCCTTAAGCAAGATGACATGATGTAGAGGCATAAATTCATGCAATATGATAAAAACCCCATCTTGTTATCCTCAATGGCAACAATACAATACGTGCCTTGCTGCCCCTACTATCACTGGGAAAGGACACCGCAAGATTGAACCCAAAGCTAAGCACTTCTCCCATTGCAAGAAAGATCAATCAGTAGGCCAAACCAAACTGATAATTCGAACAGACTTGCAAAGATAACCAATCATACATAAAAGAATTCAGAAGATTCAAATATTGTTCATAGATAATCTTGATCATAAACCCACAATTCATCGGTCTCAACAAACACACCGCAAAAGAAGATTACATCGAATAGATCTCCACGAGAGAGGGGGAGAACATTGTATTGAGATCCAAAAAGAGAGAAGAAGCCATCTAGCTACTAACTATGGACCCGAAGGTCTGAGGTAAACTACTCACACTTCATCGGAGGGGCTATGGTGTTGATGTAGATGCTCCGGAACAGGCCCCAAGATGGGATCTCGTGGGTACAGAAGGTTGCGGCGGTGGAATTAGGTTTTTGGCTCCGTATCTGATCGTTTGGGGGTACGTAGGTATATATAGGAGGAAGGAGTACGTTGGCGGAGCAACAGGGGGCCCACGAGGGTGGAGGGCGCGCTTGGGGGGTAGGCGCGCCCCCCTACCTCGTGGCTTCCTATTTTGTTTCTTGACGTAAGGTCCAAGTCTCCTGGATCTTGTTCGTTCCAAAAATCACTTTCCCGAAGGTTTCATTCCGTTTGAACTCCGTTTGATATTCTTTTTCTGCGGAACTCTGAAATAGGCAAAAAAACAGCAATTCTGGGCTGGGCCTCCGGTTAATAGGTTAGTCCCAAAAATAATATAAAAGTGAATAATAAAGCCCAATAATGTCCAAAACAAAAGATAATATAGCATGGAGCAATAAAAATTATAGATACATTGAGACGATCAAGCATCCCCAAGCTTAATTCCTGCTCGTCCTCGAGTAGGTAAATGATAAAAACAGAATTTTTGATGCGGATTGCTACTTGGCATGATTTCAATGTAATTCTTCTTATTGTGGCATGAATGTTTAGATTTGATATGATTCAAGATAAAAGTTTAATGTTGACATAAAAACAATAATATTTCAAGCATACTAACTAAGCAATTATGTCTTATCAAAATAACATAGCCAAAGCAAGTTATCCCTACAAAATCATATAGTCTGGCTATGCTCCATCTTCCCCACACAAAATATTCATATCATGTACGACCCCGGTTTTAGCCAAGCAATTGGTTCATACTTTTAACGCGCTTTAGCCTTTTCAACTCTTACGCAATACATGAGCGCAAGCCATGGATATAGCACTATGGTGGAATAAGGTACAATGGTAGGGGTTATGTGGGAAGACAAAAAAAGGAGAAAGTCTCACATCAACGAGGCTAATCAACGGGCTATGGAGATGCCCATCAATTGATGTTAATGCGAGGAGTAGGGATGCCATGCAACGGATGCACTAGAGGGTATCCAACTTGCTTGCTCACGAAGACCTCGGGAATTTCAGGAAGCCCATCATTGGAATATACAAGCCAAGTTCTATAATGAAATTTCCCACTAGTATATGAAATTGACAAAATGAGAGACTCTCTATTATCAAAATCACGGTGCTACTTTGAAGCACAAGTGTGGTAAAAGGATAGTAACATTGTCCCTTCTCTCTTTTTCTCTCATTTTTCTGGGCCTTTTCTCCTTTTTTTATGGCCTCTTTTTTGTTTTAGTCTGGAGTCTCATCCCGACTTGTGGGGGAATCATAGTCTCCATCATCCTTTCCTCACTTGGGACAATGCTCTAATAATGATGATCATCACACTTCTATTTACTTACCACTCAATACTTAGAACAAAATATGACTCTATATGAATGCCTCCGGCAGTGTACCGGGATATGCAATGAATCAAGAGCGACATGTATAAAATAATTATGAACGGTGGCTTTGCCACAAATACAATGTCAACTACATGATCATGCAAAGCAATATGACAATGATGGAGCATGTCATGATAAACGAAACGGTGGAAAGTTGCATGGCAATATATCTCGAATGGCTATGGAAATGCCATGATAGGTAGGTATGGTGGCTGTTTTGAGGAAGATATAAGGAGGCTTATGTGTGATAGAGCGATCATATCACGGGTTTGATGCACCGCTAAGTTTGCACCAACTCTCAAGGTGAGAAAGGGCAATGCGCAAATCAAGAGGCTAGAAAATTGCGGAAAGGTAAGTGTGCGATAATCCATGGACTCACATTAGTCATAAAGAACTCATATACTTATTGCAAAAATTATTAGCCCTCGAAGCAAAGTACTACTACGCATGCTCCTAGGGGAAGGGTTGGTAGGAGTTAACCATCGCGTGATCCCGACCGCCACACAAAGGAAGACAATCAACCAATACTTCATGCTCCGACTTCTTTACATAACGGTTCACCATACGTGCATTCTACGGGAATCACAAACTCCAACACATGTATTTTTCAATTCCAAAATTACTCAACTAGCACAACTATGATATTACCACCTTTATATCTCAAAACAATTATCAAGCATCAAATTTCTCATGATATTAATTCAAGCAAATTGCCATGCTATTTTAAGACTCTCAAAATAATATAAGTGAAGCATGAGAGATCAATAGTTTCTATAAAACAAATCCACCACCGTGCTCTAAAAGACATAAGTGAAGCACTAGAGCAAAACTATATAACTCAAAAGATATAAGTGAAGCACATAGAGTATTCTAATAATTTCCAAATAATGTGTCTCTCTCTCGAAAGGTGTGTACAACAAGGATGATTGTGGTAAACTAACAAATAAATACTCAAACAAGACGCTCCAAGCAAAACACATATCATGTGGTGAATAAAAATATAGCTCCAAGTAAAGTTACCGATGGAAGTAGACGAAAGAGGGGATGCCTTCCAGGGCATCTGTAGGACCTTGAAGTATGTCTAGAGGGGGGTGATTAGACTACTTGACCAATTAAAAACTTAACCTTTTCCCAATTTTATACTTTGGCAGATTTTAGCTATCTTTGAACAAGTCAAGCAATCTTCACATAATTCAAGCAAGCATGCAAAGAGTATATAGGCAGCGGAAAATAAAGCATGCAACTTGCAAGAATGTAAAGGGAAGGGTTTGGAGGATTCAAACGCAATTGGAGACACATATGTTTCTGTCGTGGTTCCGATAGGTGGTGCTATCGTACATCCACGTTGATGGAGACTTCAACCCGCGAAGGGTAACGGTCGCGCGAGTCCACGGAGGGCTCCACCCACGAAGGGTCCACGAAGAAGCAACCTTGTCTATCCCACCATGGCCGTCGCCATGAAGGACTTGCCTCACTAGCGGTAGATCTTCACAAGTAGGCGATCTCCTTGCCCTTACAAACTCCTTGGTTCAACTCCACAATCTTGTCGGAGGCTCCCAAGTGACACCTAGCCAATCTAGGAGACACCACTCTCCAAGAAGTAACAAATGGTGTGTTGATGATGAACTCCTTGCTCTTGTGCTTCAAATGATAGTCTCCCCAACACTCAACTCTCTCTCACATGATTTGGATTTGGTGGAAAGAAGATTTGAGAGGAAAGCAACTTGGGGAAGGCTAGAGATCAAGATTCATATGGTAGGAATGGAATATCTTGGCCTCAACACATGAGTAGGTGGTTCTCTCTCAGAACTGGTAAGTTTGGAAGTGTAGGTTTGTTCTGATTGCTCTCTCCATGAATGAAGAGGAGGTGGAGGGGTATATATAGCCTCCACACAAAATATAACCGTCACACACAATTTACCAAACTCGGTGGGACCGAATCAACAAACTCAGTCGGACCGATTTAGTAAACCTAGTGACCGTTAGGGTTTTCGTGGACCGACATGCAACTCGGTAGGACTGATATGGTTAGGGTTAGGCATAACGTAATCTTAGTGAGACCGACATATAAACTCGGTGAGACCGAATTTTGTAATTAGCTAACCGAGAGTTGGTCGTAAACTCGGTGGGACCGATTCGCTCTTTCGTGGGACCAAAAGTTACAAAAGGAAAATGAGAGTTTACGTTGTAATCTCGGTGGGACTAATCGCCACTTCGTTAGACCGAAATGTTACGAAGGGAAACAGAGATTACAATCCCATCTCGTTGAGACTGAGATCCCTATCGGTGAGACCGATTTGCCTAGGGTTTGTGGCAGTGGCTATGACAATTGAACTCGGTGGCGCCGGATAGAAAGAATCGGTAGGGCCGAGTTTGACTTTAGGTTTAGGTCATATGTGGATGTGAGAAAGTAGTGGAGGGTTTTGGAGCATATCACTAAGCACATGAAGCAATAGGCTCATTAAGCAACACCTCATCCCTCCTTGATAGTATGGGCTTTTCCTATAGACTCAATGTGATCTTGGATCACTAAAATGTAAAATGTAGAGTCTTGAGCTTTTGAGCTTGAGCCAATCCTTTGTCCTTAATATTTTGAGGGATCCACTTTCATCATCCATGCCATGCCATTCATTGAGCTTTCCTGAAATATTTGTCTTGGAATAGCATTAGCTCAATGAGCTATATGTTGTTATGAATTACCAAAACCACCTAGGGATAGTTGCACTTTCAGCATCAACAAGCTTTGGCTTTATGGTGTCCTTAGATTATCTTGGGGTGCCATGGGCATCCCCAAGCTTAGTATCTTGCCACTCCTTGTTCCATAATCCATCAAATCTTTCACCCAAAACTTCACAACACAAAACTCAGCAGAAAATCTCGTGAGCCCCGTTAGCGAAAGAAAACAAAAGACCACTTCAAGGTACTATAATGAACTCATTCTTTATTTATATTGGTGTTAAACCTACTGTATTACAACTTGTCTATTGTTTATAAACTATTTTACTAGCCATAGATTCATCAAAATAAGCAAACAACACACGAAAAACAGAATCTGTCAAAAACAGAACAGTTTGTAGTAATCTGTAACTAACGCAAACTTCTGGAACTCCAAAAAATCATACAAACTAGGAAGACCTAGGCAATTTGTTTATTGATCATCAGCAATTGTAATCACTATTTTATCATGTTCTGGTGATTTTTAACAATTATTTTCCTGAACAGAAAGTTTCTGGAAATTACTACAAGATCAAATAACTATCATCCAAGAAGATCCTATAGGTTTAACTTGGCACCAACACTAACCAAAACATAAAAACACATCTAACCAGAGGCTAGATCAAATATTTATTCCTAAACAGAAGAAAAAAAGCTAAAAACTAAAAATAAATTGGGTTGCCTCCCAACAAGCGCTATCGTTTAACGCCCCTAGCTAGGCATAAAAGCAAGGATAGATCTAGGTGTTGCCATCTTTGGTAGGCAATCCATAAGTGGCTCTCATGATAGATTCATATGGTAATTTTATTTTCTTCCTAGGGAAGTGTTCCATGCCTTTCTTTAATGGAAATTGGAGTCTAATATTCCCTTCCTTCATATCAATAATCGCACCAATCGTTCTAAGGAAAGGTCTACCAAGAATAATAGGACATGAAGGATTGCAATCTATATCAAGAACAATAAAATCTACGGGCACATAGTTCCTATTTGCAACAATAACAACATCATTAATTCTTCCCATAGGTTTCTTAATAGTGGAATCCTCAAGGTGCAAGTTTAAAGAGCAATCATCAAAATCACGGAAACCTAGCAAATCGCACAAAGTTTTGGGAATAATGGAAACACTAGCACCCAAATCACATAAAGCATAGAAGTCATGATGTTTAATCTTAATTTTAATAGTAGGTTCCCACTCATCATAAAGTTTTCTAGGGATAGTGTCGGGGAGAACTGATCGTGTCCCACGAACACCTACGGGACCTGGGTCCCTTGTGGTTCGGAGGGGGGCGGAGATTGCACAAAGAGCGGATCGAGGCGATGCACACGAGCGGGTTTACCCAGCTTCGGAGCTCTCCGGAGAGATAATACTCCTACTGCTGCTTTTGTGGATTATCTTGTGTTCTTGCTAGGGAGCAACGGGAGCTACAAAACCTAGCCTGAGTGTGTGGTCTCGTATGAGTAGGATGAACTAAGCCGGAGCTGGACCGAACCCTTTCTACGTTGCACTTGGGCCTCCTTTTATAGGCACAAGGGGTCACCACAGGTGGCAAGTAGACAAGGGCAGAATAGTAAAAACATAGGTTGGTACACCGCTTTGTACAGTGTACAGTAGTCTATACCTAACTCTGACGGCAAGGGACAAGAGTCATCAATGCCCATCTCAGTCGCCCGAATAGTGTAACAGGGACCGTCAAGAGTGCCTCCGTTTGCCACGATGGTAGCTTGTCAGCGCCGCTTATCGCTGCTCCCCGCTGGTTGCACAGCCCGTCGACACTCGCTTCGAGAAACCCGTGGCGACATCGCTGGCGGATGAGCTGGAGCGGAGATGAAGAGAGGTTGCCCGCCCGCAAGCGCCTTTGCCGCAGCAGGAACCTTGTCGCTTTGGGGCTCGGCGCCCACCAAGCCTTCCCCGGCAAGCTCCTCTTGCCGGGCCTTGTTTCTTCGCTACCGAGTGGCCTTCCGGCAAGCTCCACTTGCCGGGTCTTGACTACTTTGTTCTTGAATGGTTCAAGGGTCAGAGGATCTTGGCAGACGCCGGCAAGGCTTGCCACGAGGACGCCGCGATCGCCTTGCAGACAGGTTCGGGTACTAAGGTACCCTACTTAAGTACACCGACACGAGCCCCGGTGCAGGCCATACACGGTGCCGAAGGCTGTTGGGCCAGGCCCAAAACAGGCATGGGCACGCTGCCTGGGTCCAAACCAAATCCACTCAGATCCGCCGCGTTCCCCTCAGAACGCACGCGTCAATTGCGGTGTCGTGGGGAAGTGGGCGGCGTCGAGGTCGCCTCATCTGTCAGCCTCGGTTCTGCATCCCCGCCACGTGGTTCCCATGCTCTTGGGGTCACGGACGGTGGAAGTGGGAAGCGGGCGTTCTATGAGCAGAGGCAGCAGGTCTGCCCGATTCCCTGCCCTTCCTATGCCTTGATTCGCTGAAGGGGCGCCGAGTCCCCACCTTGCTTCTTTTAAGAAGGGCGGAAGGGGCGCAGGCCCGCACTCTCCCATCTCTTCCTTTCCTCAACCGCTCCCTTTCTCTCATTCGTCATGGAGAAAGGGATCCTTGGTTCTTCATCGGTGGCGGCGAGGGTCGCCATAGATAGCGCACCCTCCCAACCCCACGCCCGGGTGGCAGAGCCAGCCACAAGGGGAGAGGGAGGGGCGAGGTCGTGGGCGAGGTCAAGGCGCCGGGAAGAAGCGGACGGGTGGCGCGGCGCCTCCGCCTCCGCCGGGCGGTTCCTCTCCGGGCGAGGTCGTGGACGAGGTCGAGGCGCCGAGGAAGAAGCGGACGGGCGGCGCGCCGCCTCCGCCTCCGCCGGTTCCTCCCCCAGGCGGTCCATACAAGGGACGACCCTTGCGAGTTCTTCGTCAGCTGCCCGGCGCTTCGTTGCCGCCTCGCTTCCAGCCCGTTCATGAGCGCGATGGAGTCGGATCCGCCGAGACATCGAGATCGCACATGAGGGGCAGGATCAGCGGCACGCGTGTCCGCGTTGTATTCCCAGCCCCTAATGTGATGTATCTTGATCGTGGGTGGAAGACATTCACCGCATCCACAGCTGATGATGGGTTTACCTCCATTTTAAGTTAATGGAGGGTGATCTCCTCTCCGTCAAGGTCTTCGGGATCTCGGCACTGGGCGAAGTGCTGCGTGGATAGCTCCTCCGACAAATAAGATTCCCCCTCGAGCGAGAGTGACGAGGAGGAGAGCGACAGCGACGACGAGGGTAGCGGGCCCGATTAGTTGTCGGCGCCGCCGCAAGGCCACCGGCGACTCCATCATCCGCCGCCGCTCCTTGAACTCCCCGGGTCGCCTCCTTGGGCGATCGCGAGGGAGGCTGCGGAAGGGGAAGAGGATGGCGACAAGGCCGTCAAGTCGGAGTACGAGGGCGAGTGCCTCGACACAGCGGCCGACGCCCTACCACCCGTGCTCGAGACCCGCCTCCGGCGCCGCCGCCTCCGTTAAGCCCTGGAGAGCCCCCGGATGTTCCCTTGGTGCCTTCTCGACACTGTAGCTTGCCTAGGCACTCCTTTGCCCTTCTCACCTCCTTGACCTACCTCCTCAAGAGAGGGACAGAAAAGGATTACGGGCATCTTATCTTTTTAATTTGTAAGCCTTCGGGCCTTATCCGCATTTAAAACTTGTAATTCTCTCTTTCATGTTTTTCATTCTCCACGGACTGTATCCGAGTAGGATGTTTTTTAATGAAAGAGGGATGCTTGAAAAGGGATGAAAGGCTTATTTGATACCGCAGCCCCCGGCAACTCTGGCTTGCCGCAGCCCCCGGCAACTCTGGCTTGCCGGGGCTTGGGTGTCGGCGCACCCTTCTTCTCCTCTTCGCTGTTATTTCAGTTCTGAGAACAATTTAGCCAAGGCGAAATAAGTTATTTTGTAATATAACTTTATTCGGGAAATATTTGCTATGTTACTTCCTTTACTCGACTCTTGGCTTTGTATGTTACTGCCCCACGCTTTTGGAAAC
The DNA here is from genome assembly GCA_021605205.1 of Aegilops longissima. Classification (NCBI taxonomy): domain Eukaryota; kingdom Viridiplantae; phylum Streptophyta; class Magnoliopsida; order Poales; family Poaceae; genus Aegilops; species Aegilops longissima. The sequence continues at coordinate 89,929 of JAHIAM010005619.1, read as the reverse complement.
TTGCGGTGCAGCACCCTTGCCATGAAGCGCCGAAAAGCGGAACTTCAGCAGCTCGTCAAGGCGGAGTCGCCACCGACAAGCAACCTTGTCGCGACTAGCCGCAGCTCACTTAAGTTGTTGAGCGGACTCAAACAAAGTAAGGGCGCGACCAGTCACGATTTGGTTCCTTCGCACACAGTTTTTCCATACAAAGCGCCGGTCGCTCAAGGAAAATAACTTTAAAAATCGATTGCTCAAACTTTGGCAACTTAGCTTTTCCGTCGCTCGCTTCCGGCAAGGCGAAACTAGGTCATCGCTACGCACCAAGACTCAAAGCCCCGACAGCCGAGGGAAAGGGCCGAGGATGTCGAGCCCCTGCATCAAAAATGGCCAGGGATAAAAGGATCTCCTCGAGAGCTTGAGCTGGCTGGTGTATCTGTTTGGAATGGAACTGGCACGCTTCACACTTGGTTACTTGTGTAGTCGCATCCTGGAGGGCTTCTGGCCAGAAGAAACCTTGCCGGAAAGCCTTGCCGGCAAGTGCTCTTGCGCCGATGTGGTGACCACATATGCCTCCATGTATCTCTCGCCAACAGTTTCGCCCATCTTCCCGCAAATACACTTCAATTTCACACCGTTGAGCCTTCTTCATGCAGGATGTTGTCAACAAACCGTACATACTTGACCGCCGGGCTACTTTTTCCGCTTTTTCTTGCTCTTCGGAAGTTCTCCTGTCTGAAGGAAATGGACGATTTGCTGTGCCCATGCTGGAGCTTGTGGCTCGACAACAAGGACTAAAGGCTCTTCTATCACTGCGGAAACATCAGCTTCTTCGGCAAGAACCTGTGGATCCGCCGGAGCTTGATGATCCCCGACAAGCTTGCCGGAGCGAAACTCGTCGGGAGCGCTTGCTTCAACGATACAAACTTCATGGTTTGTCGGAGCAGACTGCTCCTCAGTGATATTTGCGTTGATTTTAGGGACCTTCTTGGCGGCGGCTTCGGGGAGCTCTGCCGGAAAGTAATCGCCGGAAACCAATTTTCTCTTCTTGTTTTGTCCTGTTGATGGTGTTACGGTTGGTTGAGTCAGCTTGAGCACAAAAATTCCTGGTTCCACAGGTAACTTAAGTGCGGCACATTTGGAGAGGCCATCAGCTATATCATTCTGAGCTCTTGGAACATGCTCCATTTGCAGGACTTCAAAGTGCTCTTCTAGCTTCCTCACTTCATCGACGTAAGCTTCCATCAACGGACTCGATAATCTTTATTTACTTGGCGATTTACAAGTTGCGAGTCCCCCGACAATGAGCTTCTTGATCCCAAGGTCCACCGCATCTCGAGACCGCAAGCAAACCTTCATACTCTGCAGATTGTTTGTTGCTTGTTCCTTGGGAAAGTGCATCCGGACTATGTACTTGAGGTGCTCTCCGGTGGTGCGATAAGCAAGACGCCGCACCGGGCGCCTTGCCGCGAGAAGGCACCATCGAAGTACATCAGCCACTCTTTATTTGCCTCTTTGACGAGGATGCTTGTCTCCGAATTTCTTCATCTTGCGTCAAGGCCCATTCTGCTATGAATTCCGCCAATGCTCGCTCTGATAGTTGAAGTGCTTTCAAACCCGAGACCAAAGCTTGACAGTTCCAAAGGCCCACTGACAATCCTGCTGTTGCTTCCGGATTTTGCAATATCCTCTTCAGCCGAAAGCGAGTGACAACTGTTATCTCGTGTGCTTGGAAGTAATGGCGCAGTTTTCTCGAGGCCATGAGGAGGCCGAAAGCAACTTCGCACACCGTAGTACCTTGACCTAGCCCCTGCGTAAGGGAACCGAAAAAGTAAATCGGGCGCTGCACCATCCTTTTCGTGTCTTGTCGCAACTCGCGCTTAATCTGTCCTTGTCGGGACCAGAGCTTGACGGCGAAGCCCTTGCTTGTCGCTGGATGCGCCTCGCCTCGGTTGCCGGCTCATCATCCGCCTCCCTCTCCGCTACTAATGCAGCACTAACCACTTGATTGGTCGCTGCTATATACAGCAACAACTTCTCTTGTGGCCTAGGTGCGACAAGTATTGGAGCGGAGGACAGGTATCTCTTCAAGTCTGCAGCGCAGCCTCCGCTTCGGTGTCCATTTCATTGACCTGCTTTTTCAAAATCTTGAAAACGGCAGGCGCTGCTTCAGCAGACTTAGAGATGAACCTGCTGAGAGCAGCCACGCAACCGGCAAACCTTCTGACATCCTTGACGCGCTTTGGTGCTTCAATCTACTCACTGGCCTTGATCTTGTCGGGATTGGCTTCAATTCCCCGTTGAGACACAAAGAACCCGAGAAGCTTGCTGGAAGGGACTCCAAACACGCACTTCTCGGGGTTGAGCTTGAGGTTGATCTTGCGCAGATTTGCAAATGTTTCATCCAAATCCTGAACCAGAGTTGCTTTGTCCTTGCTTTTGACCACTATGTCATCCATGTAGGCTTCTACATTTCGTATATCTGCTCAAAGGCATCATGGACTACTCTTGCAAAGGTTGAACCAGCATTCTTTAAACCGAAAGGCATTCGTATGAAGCAAGACGTGCTACATGGTGTAATGAATGCGGTTTTCTTCATCCTCTTCGCCATGAAGATCTCGATGATATCCTGAATATGCATCAAGAAATGAAAGCAGATCACATCCAGCCGTGGAGTCAACAATCTGGTCGATACGCTGCAAGGGAAATGGGTCTTTGGGACAAGCTTTATTAACATCAAGAAGTCAATACAGTAGTCTCCATTTCCCATTGGCCTTGCGCACAACTACCGGATTGGCCAACCACGGGATGGAGGACTCCTCGACAAGTCCCGCTGCTTCCAACTTCTTGATTTCTTCGCTATGAACTCTTGGCGCCCACCGCTCTGCCTCCTAACTTTTTGCTTGACGGGCCGCGTGAGGACAGATAACTAGGTGGTGCTCAATTACCTTCCGGGAACACCGGGATGTCGATGGTTGCCATGCAAACACATCGACATTCGCCAGCAGAAAGTAACGAGCTCGCTTTCCTATTTAGGGTCAAGCATGGCAATCGATGGTGAAGGTACCACCAAGCCATCCTCCTTGGCGGGCACCTTCTGGTCTTCGCAGAGCTGCCATCGCCTTTCTTGCACTTGCCGGTGGAGCTCGATGGTGCGTCCTCGACGGCAGCGCAGCACTCCGAAGAGGTGCGCTTGCCGGAGTGGGCATCAGAGCTCCTGCCGGACTTGGTGGTTTTCTTCTCCCCCCCGGGAAACTTCAGCGGCAAGTGGTTTGCTATCTGTGGCGGCTGCTGCATCCCGGTAAATCTTGTCGGCGCAGATAAGTGCATCTCTCTTGTCGCCATGGACAGAAATGACGCTTATCGGGCCGGGCATCTTGAGTAGGTTGTAAGCATAATGAGAAGCGGCCATGAACTTGGCGAGTCCTGGACGGCCAAGTATGCCATTGTAGGGCAATGGGAAGTCGGCAACGCCAAACGTGACCTCTCGCTCGAAGTTGAGCTCGCCATCAATGTTACCGCAACGTGATCTTCCCTTTGGGCTTGCTCCTTCCGGGTTGATTCCTTGAATGTACCAGTTTCTTCGAGCTCATTGTCGTGGATTTGAAGTTTCTGAAGCACTGCAGAGGATATCAGGTTCAGGCCGGCCCCGCCGCCAACCAACATCTTTGTGACCTTGAGGTTGCGGATGGTTGGTGAGACCAACATCGGCAAGCACCCGACCGCAGTGATGCAATCAGGGTGGTCCTCAATGTCAAAAATGATGGGCGTGTGGACCACTTCGAGGGTTTGCGCGACTCTATGGAGGGTTCTGCTGCATTAACCTCACGATCCATTGTTTGAGTTGGCGGTGCGAGGTATGCAGAGAAGCACCTCCACAACGCAAAGGACCTCTGCCTTTTGAAACTCCTGCTCGTCAGCTTCGTCATCTTCCATGTCCTCGTCATCTTCATCTTCATCTTCTTCCTTGCCGCGGCCACGGGGAGGTCTGTCTCCTTGCCGCTGCTTGGCTTTGCCGCGGCGCCTTCCCCGACCGGGTATCTTCTTACTTGCCGCACCTGCACCTTCTTGGGCCTTCTCCTTGTCTCGCCGCTTGTATTCAGCTCTCTGTAGCTCAACAAGCTGCTCGACTTTCTTGCAGCTCTGAAGATCGTGGCCCTTGGTGCGGTGGATCTTACAGTACTGCTTGTTGGAGCTGTCAGGCTTGTCGGCGGCCGCCACAGCTTGGCGGTCGGCGTCTACGGCAACCTCCTTGCCGGAGCCACTAGCCTTGGTTTTGTTGGCGGCACCATCCTTGCTGGACTTCTCGACAACTAGTACTTCTTGGTTTTTCTTCCTTCTGTTGTTTCGCAGCCGGCTCTTCCTTGCCGGGGCGATCTCCTCACTGTCAGATTCTGCCCCCACATTCTCTCCTGGGAGTCTTCTTCCTTCTTCAGCGCGTGCACACTTGTCGGCCGTATGTAGAGCTCACTGACGATTTCACTTTGCACATCGCCATCTCCTCCTCATCTCTGCGGTTTCGCACATTCGATGGAATGCGCTGATCATCGCAGCAAGGTGGACGCCTGGGATGTTGTAGTGCACTCGATCAATCTCTGGATGAACTTGCGTAGGGACTCCTCCTTCCGGGCAAGCAGGTGGAGATCACTCTCCGCCATGAGGCTTGTGGCCACCGTGAAGGCGCCAACAAACCGGTGGCACAAATCTGCCCAAGAAGAAATAGAGCTGTCCGGCAAGTGCATGAGCCAAGATCCGACGCTTGGCTTGAGCACCGGGGAAAGTAGTTGGCGAGGATCTTGTCGTCTGTCCCCCGCAGCCTGCACCGCGATGGTGTAGATGCCGAGGAACTCCGATGGGTGTGTCCTGCCATCATACTTCTCCGCACGCCTGGTTTGAAGTTTTTCTTGTCGGGCCACCGGACTTGCCGCAGCTCACGAGTGAACGCAGGGCAACCTATCACAGACGGCAAGTCGCGCGTTCTCCGGCGCATGCATATCAACAATGGGCCCGACGCTGCTGGTCGGATCGACGACGCTTCTCTTCGGCGCCGATACGGGTTCGAGCGCCTTCTTCTTGCCGCTCTCGAAGAACTTGGCGCTGGTCGCGACGAAGTTCGCGGATCCGACGACGCCTGTGGAGTCGCTGCCGAGGTGGATCCGACGAGTCGGCGATCTTGGCCTTCGGAAGGGGAGTGCACGGTGGCTGCACCCCGCAAGTCTCGCCGCCATCAGCTTGCGCCTTAGTCGCCTTGCGCGGCTGCGAGGCACTTTTTGTCAAGGGACGCCGCCGCTAAGCGGCCGATGAGACTCTGAATTGTGGCCCTCCATTCGCCGACCTTGTCGGCCGCTGGAGGGTAGTCTAGAAGTAGCTGAGCTCTTGCTAAGGCTTCGCTGGTGTGGTTGGCGGCAACGGCGCACGGAGCGAAGAACGGATGTTCTCGACTCCTAACCAAGTTAGAGGAGCAGCATCCCGCCTAGCGACCGCATTCTCGCCGGTACCAAAGATGTCGATGTGCATGTGGGTCTCGAGGGCCTCGGGATCCTCCAGCTTGGCCTTGATCCAACGAGCGTATGGTGCCGCGAGCATCACGACGCTGTCGGTCCCGCGCTTCCCGAGAAGGACGCGGTGAGGATTCGGACGCCGACGCCTGCGCCGCCTTGTCTTTGGACCTGGCGGCGTTGTGGGCTCTCTCGTCGACGCCGGTTCCTCCGCCAGCGTTTCCCCCACCACCTGACAGCTCCGGTGGTGGTGGGTTCGACGCGGACGGCTCTGCTGCTGCCGAAGACTTCTTCTTCGGCGCCATGTTGACGAAGATGTCGATGAAATTGCTCGTGCGACCGCCGGATCGGGTTCACACAGCCTCGACGCCCCCTACCTGGCGCGCCAGAGATGTCGGGGAGAACTGATCATGTCCCACGAACACCTACGGGACCTGGGTCCCTTGTGGTTCGGAGGGGGGCGGAGATTGCACAAAGAGCGGATCGAGGCGATGCACACGAGCGGGTTTACCCAGCTTCAGAGCTCTCCGGAGAGATAATACTCCTACTGCTGCTTTTGTGGATTATCTTGTGTTCTTGCTAGGGAGCAACGGAGCTACAAAACCTAGCCCGAGTGTGTGGTCTCGTATGAGTAGGATGAACTAAGCCGAGTTGGACCGAACCCTTTCTACGCTGCACTTGGGCCTCCTTTTATAGGCACAAGGGGTCACCACAGTGGCAAGTAGACAAGGGCGTAATAGTAAAACATAGGTTGGTACACCGCTTTGTATAGTGTACAGTAGTCTATACCTAACTCGACGGCAAGGGACAAGAGTCATCAATGCCCGCCTCGATCGCCTCAACAAAGGTAACAGGACCGCTGTGCGCCTCCGCTTGCCACGATGGTAGCTTGTCACGCCGCTTATCGCTGCTCCCCGCTGGTTGCAGACAGCCCGTCGACACGCTTTCTCGAGAAACCCCTGGCGACACGCTACGGATGAGCTAGAGCGAGATGAAGAGAGGTTGCCCGCCCGCAAGCGCCTTGCCGCTGCAGGAACCTTGTCGCTTAGGGGCTCGGCGCCCACCAAGCCTTCCCAAAGCTCCTCTTGTCGGGCCTTGTTTCCTTCGCTACTGAGTATTCTTCCCGCAAGCTCCTCTTGCCGGGTCTTGACTACTTGTTCTTGAATGGCTCAAGGGTCGCAGAGGATCTTGGCAGACGCCAAAGAAGGCTTGCCACGGGACGCCATGATCGCCTGCAGACAGGTTCGGGGTACTAAGGTACCCCTACTTTAGTACACCGACAGATAGATACTTCCAACTCAAGATTTTCTTCATAAGATTGCATCAAAGCATCAACGATATGTTTAGTAAAAGCTTTATTTTGACTATAAGCATGAGGAGAATTTAGCACAGATTGCAACAAGGAAATACAATCTATCAAAGAGCAATTATCATAATTAAATTCCTTGAAATACAAAATAGTGGGTTTATTAGCTTCTAATGTCTCTTTAATCCCACTTTTACCAATTTTTGCATCAAGATCTAAAAACTCCGAATTTTTGGAACGCCTTCTAGGTAAAGGTGGATCATATTCAGTCTCATCATTATCAAGATTCATATTGCAAAACAAAGATTTAATAGGGGACACATCAATAACTTTTAGATCTTCATCTTTATTTTCATAGAAATTTGAAGAAGACGCTTTCATAAAACAATCTTTCTTAGCACGCATCCTTGCGGTTCTTTCTTTGCACTCATCAATGGAAATTCTCATGGCTTTGAGAGACTCATTGATATCATGCTTAGGAGGAATAGATCTAAGTTTTAAAGAATCAACATCAAGAGAAATTCTATCAACGTTCCTAGCCAATTCATCAAATTTAAGCAATTTCTCTTCAAGCAAAGCATTGAAATTCTTTTGCGAATTCATAAATTCCTTAACACTAGTCTCAAATTCACAGGGAATCTTATTAAAATTTCCATAAGAATTGGTGTAGAAATTACCATAATTATTAGAGGAATTGCTAGGATAAGGCCTAGGATTAAATTTTCCTCTATACGCGTTGTTACCAAAATTATTCCTACCAACAAAATTCACATCCATAGATTCATTATTATTCTCAATCAAGGTAGACAAAGGCATATCATTAGGATCAAAAGAAACACTCTTACTAGAAAATAATTTCATAAGTTCATCCATCTTTCCACTCAAAACATTAATTTCTTCTATCGCATGTACTTTTTTATTACTAGATCTTTGAGTGTGCCATTGAGAATAATTAACCATAATATTATCTAGGAGTTTGGTAGCTTCTCCTAAGGTGATTTCCATAAAAGTGCCTCCCGCGGCCGAATCTAAAAGATTTCTAGAAGCAAAATTCAATCCGGCATAAAAAAATTGTATTATCCAGCTTGGCCAAAACTTAAGTCATATCGATGCATATAATGGTGAATAAAAGTTACATGCGAAGCGCTACATGTGTGTTAGGCATGAAGTCTGCATAAATAAGCTTCATAAATAAGCCCCTGTGTATAATGAGCGCGATAGCGTGTCAAGTGTGTGCTAACAATGCGCGAGCGAGCCTTTAAAGGCTGTAAGAGAAAAGAGGGAGAAGGAGAGAAATATAAGACAGCTAATGTGTAAAAATAGACGGAGGAAGGAGACGAACTCGAATCCGGTGCTAGGCGAGAATCTTCGGAGACGGGCTGCGCTCCATGGGTTCGCTCGAGTCGGTTATTTGATGCATCTCGCAGACGGACGCCCACCGTCAGACTTGGTTGATAATAAAGGGACCTTCCCATTTGGGCTTGAGTTTGTCCTTTTCTTGTCCGGCAGCGAGAACTAACTCGCCAACATTGTAAGTTTTGGCCCGTATTTCTCGCTTTGATATCTTTGAGCCTCGCTGTTGATAGAATGCGGAACGGGCTTTTGCCATGTCACGCCCTCCTCCAAGGCGCCCAAACTGTCCCGCCGATCGAGCTCAGCTTCTCTTTCTTCGTATATGCGCACGCGAGGTGAGTCATGAATTATGTCGCAGGCGTAACTGCCTCTGCCAGATACCATAAAGAATGGTGTGAACTGTGGTGCGATTCGGCGTGGTCCGCAGCCCCAGTACGGAGTCGAGCTCCTCTACCCAAAGGCGTGTTAGATTCCTTGAGGGACCGCACTAATCTGGGTTTGATGCCGCCATGATTAGACCATTTGCTCGCACACTTGACCGTTAGTTTGAGGGTGATAGATCAAGAATAGTCGAGCTTGATGCCCATGTTTTGCACCGAGTTTGACCACGCCGGCCGTGAAGTTCGTGCCGCTATCGCGATAATGCTGTGGGGACGCTGTAATAAAGTACGACCCCGATATGAAGTCTATCACCGGTCCGGATTCGCCGCCTTAACAGTGCTTGGCCTCTATCCATTTGGTGAATTTATCCACCATGACCAGTAGGTATTTTTGCTTGTGGGTTCCTCCTTGAAGGGGTCCAACCATGTCAAGCCCCAGCACCGCGAAGGGCCGTGATGGGCATAGTTTGAGGGCGGTGGGTGGCATGTGGCTTTGATTAGCAAAGAGCCGGCAACCGACGATCGCTGGACTAAGTCCCGAGCATCTGCCCGGCCGTCGGCCAATAAAATCCTGTACGGAAGGCCTTGCTTACAAGGGCCGGGCTGCGGCGTGGTGCCCGCCGAGTCCGCATGAATTTCAGCCGTAAGATTCCGCCTTCCTCTTTGGAGATACACCTTTGAAGGACTCCGTCGTGCTTTTCTTATAAAGCTCTCCTCATGGACTTTATAGGCTTTAGATCGCCGCACTATGCAAAGATGCCTCGCTTTTGGTCCTCGGAAGTTCCTGCCTGGTTAGGTAGGCTAGAATGGATCCGCCCACGGGCAATGACTGCCATTATTACGTGGGTTGAAGATGTTACTGCTGGAAGAGCCTCCAGTTGTGTCGAAATGTTTGGTGTTAGGCGGTCTTTGTTGGGTCCGGCTATTATTTCCGGACTCTTCCCATACTACGGATGGCTTGAACAACCTCTCTAAGAAGATATTGGGGACGGCATCGCGCTTTGCGCCAATGCGTGCCAAGACGCCTCGCTGCTGATTGTTTTCTCGAGCTATATGGTGTAATTCGAGCCCTTCAACCGAAATGACATTTTAGGACGGCGCTATGATAAGCTGCCATTTTCGGATCCTTGGCATCAAAGTCTCCATTTATTTGGGATATCACGAGGTTCAATCCTCGCACCTCTAGGCGTTGAATGCCCATGGATACCGCCATCCGGAGACCATGTAGAAGGGCCTCGATTCGCCGCGTTGTTGGAGTCCGTATACATTATCTCGAGTACGATTTAATCAGATTCCTATTGGGGACGCTGTAACTCACGCCAGCCCCTGCACCAGCAAACATTTTGGAGCCGCCGAAGTGCATGATCCATTTGGAATATGTTCCGTACTCTTTAGGGAGTTCGGCTTCAGTCCATTCGGCGACGAAGTCGGCCAAAACTTGCGACTTAATGGCTCGTCGTGGCTTATAGGTTATGTCGAATGGGAGGAGCTCAATGGCTGTAACATCCAAAATTTTCAATTTGGCATGTTATACATAGGTCATCCATGCATATCATATTTTATTGCATTCTCGTTAGCCATCCTCGAAATCCTAAGCAACTCAAGGACCCTCGGAGAGAGTTGGGGATTTTCCGATTTTCATATTTGAATTTTATCAAAAAATGGAGACGAGGATTTTGGATTTTATTATTTTTCTCTCCGGAAAATATTTCATGTTTAATAATAAATGAGAGGAGATAATATGACTTCTCCAAAAATAATTGAAATACCGGAGGAAAAATGTTAAAATCATTATTTGGAATTTTATTTGCCTAGAGAAAAATTTGCATATATTTAAAATTTCATTTTAGGGGCCAAGAAAAGTTCGTCTTGTTCTAAATATTTTATTTAGGCAAAGAAAACTTGTTTTGGCATTTTAGATTTTTATTTATTTTTCTAGGGTTTTTACAATTTTCATGAATGTTTTTAAAAAGAATCACCGCCGATCGGGCTAAAGGCTCACCAGCAGCCAAGCCCAGCCAGCCGCCGCCTCACTTCACACACACCGCCCACACGGACAGAGTCCGAGCCGGACTCCTCCCGCCGCCTTGCCCCTCCTCCAAGCCACCCCTCTTTAAATAGCACCGCCCCCCCTCTCTAACCACCGCCGCCGCCACCTCGGACCCGAGCCGAGCCCGAGCCGCCGTCGCCGCCGCTTGCCGCCGCCGCCGCCTCCCCTGCCCGCCCGCCGAGTCGCCGCCGCCGCCGCCCCTCGCCGCCCTCGCGAACCCGCGAGCCGCCCGCCCCGCCGGACGACCTCGCCGGAGGTAGCCCTCGTCGCCGGTTTTTTTAAAAAGAACCCTTCGGTTTTTTTAGAAAACCCTAGCCGTTTTTTTATATAGATCGGTTTTATTTTTTCGGTTTATTTAGTTTGCGAGCATTCACCCGATCGTTCGTTTTTACGAATCATTCGTCGTTTAGTTTCTGCCAACGAACGTTCGTTCGTTTAGTCGTTCGTCGTTTTCTTTTATCGGTTTTATTCCGCGATTATTCCGATCGTGATTTCTGATCCGATGTTCGAATTAGTATAACTTTTCGCTCGTTTATCGGAATCAGGCGATTCAAGCGCCTGGAGTTTCATCTCGAAACCCTCTTTCCGAATAGCCAACTTAAATCGGTTTTTGCCTCTGTAAAATTTGACCCTAGTTCAGATTAGTAAACGGATCTTGTTTCTTCTCGCCGTTTGAGTTTCGTTGCTCAGTTTGGTTTGATTCTTTTTGCAAACCGGAGTTCTTAAGTTGAACTCTCCGGTCAACCTCTTTCAGTTGAAGTTTCATTTGTGCATATTTGTTTGTTGCTTATGTATATATTGTTTGCTTGCGATAGAATTCCCGGAGTGCGAAGCGTGTTACTACGAGTCTCTAGGATTCACGGATCGTCAGCAAGGCAAGTAACACTTGATCATATTTCTTTTTCATACCTAGTTTTTATGCATTAGCTCAATCCTCAAACATTGCATGATTAGGATGTCATTAATTTGTGGGTTGGGAAGTAGATGATGAGGTAGGAACCTATTGCCCTGTTACTATCAAACCCTTGGGAGTTACTTCTACGTGTTGCTTATATTGCTATGCTATGCTCGTAGACGTGGTTTGGGTTTGAGAGATATTCACGACAGATGTGAGATTGTTAATTAATGGTTTACTTTAAGGTGGCAACTTAAATACACATCCTGGTGGATTGAGGCACCTGGGAACCCAAAGTTGTCTGTTTTATTTTCGAAATCCGGGGTACTAGTGTGATCTTCCTATGGACCGCCACCCGTGCTCAAAGGAACTGAGATTATTCATGCTAGAAACTTCCGTGTGCAGCCACAAGCTATTATGGGCTCTAGCATAGTTGAGTAAGTTACGTGAAGCTCTCAAGAGGTAGATCAGCAGGTAGTGGGTTTTATAGGTTTGGTATGATCTATCCGAGTAGAGAGTTAATGTTTCGAAAGATCGTGTCTCGGTCATCCGCTTCTCAAACACCATGTAGTGCGAGAAATCAATGGAGGCGATCGAGTCTTGTGGGGAAAAGTGCAAACCTCTGCAGAGTGTACAATCTAATCATGGTTAGCCGTGTCCCCTGTTATGGACAATTTGAGTATCTAGTACTTGAGTATTCACATGTATCTCATCACTCTAAATTAATATTGTTGGGTTGTTAATTACTTTAATTGGGATTGAGTTGGGGTTATACCTTCTCAATGATGTTTCAACCACCATGATAGTTAAAGTAAAATTTATTCCTTTGATGTAGGGAAAATTGGCTTTTGCAAAATCAGTAACCATAGAGTTTTCCACCAGCCATATTTGCATGTAGTATAGCTTATTCTTTCATTACTCTCTATGTGTTACATTGCCAGATATTCCATGTGATGACCTGTTTCGGGCTGCAACGTATTATGTTGCGCACTTTTCAGACGAGGAGTAAGGTTCGATAGGTCGCTGCCGTGCAGCTCGCTTATGCCGTTGGAGTTGATGGACTCACTTTATCTTCCAAGCCTTCCGCTGTTATCGCATTAGATGGCCTTAAGCCATATTATTGTAATAAGTTCTCTTTTGAGACATTCAATGTAATAAGTGTGTGATTGCTACTCTGTTATAAATCCTTCGAGTACTGTGTGTGTCAGCATTACCGATCCAGGGATGACACGGAAGCACAGAGACTTGACCATCTGGAGGTCGGGTCGCTACAAGATGGTATCGAGCACACGCTGAGTGTAGGACACGACCTCTAAGATAAAACCATAGGTCACTCCTCTCTACTCATTTCTGACCCCTCTCCATTTTTCCACTCTTTAGGATGACGGAGATGAAGTACAAGTTTGCACAACCGGATGAAGACACACCTTTTGGACGCCACTTGAAAGAAGTCACTAGGTACCTGAATATTGGAATACCAAGTTTCACCGGACGCATAACGCCACCTTACCGTAAGAAGAATGCTGGAAGATTCAAGCTCTAGTTCCGGAAGGACGCTTATGCCAAGCACGGAGCCCATAGTGTGCGTTTTCAATGCACCAACATGGAGTTTGGGAAAGAGTATGGCAGCTCACATTACCATGGGACGCATTGGAGAAGTCTACAATAAGGAGCTTAAAGACACCATATACCAAATATGTGGGCGCCGAGACGAGCAATGGGAAGTAATCAGCACCAAGAAGGATAGATCCATTGCAGCTTACTTCCAGGAGCTAAACCAGCACATTCAACGTCAAGAGAACCAGATGTGCGCAGACATGATGGATTTGAAGAAGGTGAAAACTAGGATCATCGAGCTGGAGGAAGAACTCAAGTCTACACGCGATGGATATGAGGAAGAAATCAAGACCCTACTGGAGAAGAATGACGACCTAGTCAAGAAGATCGGAGTCTTCATGGGAGGACCAGCATCCAAAGAAGAGGAGCAAGAGGAGGAAGAAGATCCCGCTTGTCCGGACAACTACATCATCATCGACGACACCGACTCAGATCCAAGTGATGATGACTATGAAGACGAAGCTGGAGCAGACATCATGGAGTCTTCCACCGATCAAAATTTCTAGATGACCACCATATAATAGTAGTATTTCCCCCATGTAAACTAGTAGTAGTTGAGCACTTATGCGATAGTCCTAGACCGTTTTGTATACCCTTGCTTGCTTGATTGAATGAATGTGTGTTTGCCTCATGTACATATGGGTAGTGTTTTCTCGCTAGACCTCTTTCTATTCTAATATCTTCCATCTAAACCTTCAGATGCCTCCGAGACGTGACCCTGGTTTTGTTTTCCCACCAGAGCTCACTCAGTTGATCCAATAGCAGAATGCCTTGATGTAGTTGCTAGTTCAGAACCAGGGCAATGCCAACAACAACAACAACAACAACAACCCGCCGCCAGTGGACAATTTAGCCCATTTTCTCGAGGTTACAACCGCGGTGTTTTCCAAAGAGCACCGAGCCAATAGTTGCAGATGATTGGCTACGCCGTATTGGAAGGGAGTTAACCACCCCAGGATGCACGGATGCTGAAAGAGGGTGCTTTGCCGCACATCAATTGGATGGACCAGCATCCGCATGGTGGGAGAATGACACGGCTACTTTTCCTATAGCCAATATCACTTGGGACCAGTTCCAACAAACTTTTCGCACGGCCCATGTTTCAACTGGAGCCATGCAGATAAAGAAGCGTGAGTTCCGCAACTTACGCCAGGGGAACCGTACTGTGGCTCAGTACGTGGATAAGTTTAGCAAGTTATCACGCTATGCCCTTGATGATGTAGCCACAGATGCCGCGAAGCAAGAGAAGTTTATGGAAGGGCTGAATGATGAGATGAGTATGCAGTTGATGGTGGCAACTTTCAACAACTACCAGGAGTTGGTAGATAAGGCGCTAATGATTGAAGGAAAGCAGCAGCAAATTGAGAGTCGCTAGAGAAAGTATGGACAAGGGAAGTATAACTCAGGAGCTCACCAGAAGCCTCGCTTAACCCCGAACTCGGGAGGACTTGTTCATAACCATGGAGGACATAACCATACTGGAGGAGGATTGCATAATGGTGCGAAGAATGGGAATGGGAATGGAGTCAACAATAATCAGAATCGCTCAAACCCAGCTACACCCGCCAAGAGGGACTTAAGCCAAGTTATTTGCTTTAAGTGCGGGAAGACAGGGCATTATGCCAATGACTGCCCTCAAGGAAAGAATGGAAACGGAAATGGAAGCACCGGAAGAAGCCCAATCCATTCAACAAAGGACAAGTGAACCACGTTAACGTGGAGGAAGTTGAAGAGCAGCCGGACGCGTAATAGGTAAGTTTTGGTTCACCATTTACCGCTATTGTTCTTTTCGATCTTTGGTGCATCGATTCATACATATCAAGGGATTTGTGGATAAGTTTAAGTTACCAACCTGCACCCTTAGGCCACCTCTTTTAGTGAGCTCACCGAGCAGAGTACATGGCTAGCGATGGTGCACCCAGATACCCCTAATCATTGGCACGCATGTTTTTCCGTCGACCTAATTATCTTGGAGTCGCAAGGATTGGATGTGATATTAGGTATGGACTGGATGTCAAAGTTTGAGGAAGTATTGACTGTGCTAGCAAGTCGATTTATCTTACCACCCCGCAGAGAAAAAGGATTATATGTATCTAGGCATGTGCCTAGGAGGAGCTAAGTGAATACCCTCACGGAGTTGTACAGAGGAAGTACCAGAGTAAAGGATTATCCAGATGTTTTTTCCAGAGGAGTTACCAGGCATGCCACCGGATCGAGACATCGAGTTTCTGATAGAACTAATGCCAGGTACATGGCCAATATCAAAGAGACCCTACCGGATGCCCGCAAATGATCCGGAGGAAATTAAGAAGCGATCAAGGAGCTATTGGAGAAAGGTTACATTCAGAGAAGTTCATCACATTGGGGAGCCCCAAGACTTTTGGTGGAGAAGAAGGATAAATCCCTAAGGATGGTTGTTGATTACCGAGCTCTGAATGAAGTAACGATAAAGAACAAGTATCCATTACCAATGATCAATGATCTGTTTGATCAGCTGCAAGGAGCTAAGGTGTTTTCGAAGATTGATCTACGATCGGGATACCATCATTTGAAGATTCGAGAGAAGGATATACCCAAGACAGCGTTCACCACACGATATGGATTATATGAGTATACGGTCATG
The DNA here is from genome assembly GCA_021605205.1 of Aegilops longissima. NCBI lineage: Eukaryota > Viridiplantae > Streptophyta > Magnoliopsida > Poales > Poaceae > Aegilops > Aegilops longissima. The sequence goes on along the minus strand of JAHIAM010005619.1, from coordinate 74,228 downwards.
TCGTTTGGACTGACTAACGCCCCTGCCTATTTCATGAGTATGATGAATAAAGTGTTCATGGAGTATTTGGACAAGTTTGTTGTGGTGTTTATTGATGATATTATGGTTTACTCGAAGAACGAAGAGGAGCACGCAGAACACCTACGCTTGGTTCTCGAGAAACTCAGTGGAACACCGTATATACGCCAAATTCAGCAAGTGCGAGTTTTGGTTGAAGGAAGTTGGATTTCTTGGGCATGTTATATCAGGAGAGGGTATAGCAGTAGATCCCAGTAAAATTCAGTCAGTCACTGAATGGTTGGCACCCACTTCAGTCAGCGAGATTCGCAGTTTCCTTGGACTGGCAGGATATTACCGGAGATTCATTGAGAATTTTTCCAAGATTGCTAAACCAATGACGGAATTGCTAAAGAAGGATACTAAGTACAAATGGACAGAGGATTGTGAGACAAGCTTTCAAGAGTTGAAGAAAGGGTTGACTACAACCCCAGTGCTGACCTTGCCAGATATACATAAGGAGTTTCAAGTGTATTGTGACGCCTCTCGCTTGGGACTTGGATGTGTTCTTATGCAGGACAGACAAGTTGTTTTGTATGCCTCACGACAACTGAAGCCACATGAGCTGAACTATGCCACGCATGATTTGGAGTTAGCAGCTGTAGTACATGCGCTGATGACCTGGAGACACTATCTCATGGGAAACCATTGTGATGTGTACACGGATCATAAAAGTTTGAAGTACATTTTCACACAGAAGGAGTTAAACCTCAGACATAGGAGATGGCTGGAGCTTATAAAAGATTACGATATGAAGCTACACCACCATCCAGGAAAGGCCAACGTCGTAGCAGACGCTTTGAGTCGGAAGAGCTATGCCAATATCCTTGAAAGTAGAGGACTGCCAAAGGAGTTAGCAGAGGATATTATGGAACTTCAGTTGGAGATTGTTCCAAGAGGTTTTCTTGCAACAATGGAGGTTCAGTAGACCTTGTTAGACAAGATTTGAGAAGCTCAGAAGGAGGACAAAGAGATTGCTGAGATAAAAGAAAAGATGGGCAAAGGAAAAGCCAAAGGTTTTCACGAGGATGAGCACGATACCTTGTGGTTTGAGGACCGGATTTATGTGCCCCACAATTCGGAGATCAGGAAGTTAATACTTCAAGAGGCCCATGACTCACCATACTCGATTCACCCCGAAACACCAAGATGTATTTGGACTTGAAGGAACGCTTCGTGGACTGGAATGAAGAAGGATATTGCCGAGTATGTAGCCGCTTGATGTATGTCGAGAGTGAAGGCAGAGCATCAAAAGCCAGCAGGATCTGTTGCAGCCTATGCCAATACCCGAATGGAAGTGGGACAAACTTGGCATGGATTTTATCACCGGATTACCCGTAACCAAAGCAGGATATGATTCAATATGAGTAGTTGTGGATCGTTTGACCAAAGTAGCTCACTTCATCCCAAAGAAAACAACTTATACAAGTGCCAAGTTGGCCAAGATATATATGACCAGGATCGTATATTTGCACGGAGTTCCGAGGAGCATCGTATCAGATAGAGGAACACAGTTTAGTTCAAAATTTTGGCATCAACTACATCAGACCTTGGGTACCAGATTGAATTCAAGCACGCTGCTCCACCCACGCATTTAATGGATAGATAGAGAGAGTTAACCAGATCCTGGAGGATATGTTAAGAGCCTGTGCGCTAGATTATGGATCTAGTTGGGATGACAATTTTCCATACACAGAATTCTCATATAATAACAGCTACCAGGCCAGTTTGAAGATGGCACTGTTCAAAGCTCTGTATGGACGCAGATGTAGAACACCATTGATGTGGGATGAGGTAGGAGACCGTCAGTTGTTTGGACCAGGTTTGATCAAAGACTCAGAGGAGAAGGTTAAACTGATCGAGATGACTAAAGATTGCTCGCCTAGAAAGAAGAGTTACGCAGATTCAAAACGCAAGGAAGTAACCTATGAAATTGGAGACAGAGCCTATCTGTGAGTATCACCCCTGAGGGGAGTGAAACGTTTGGGAGTAAAGGGAAAGTTAGCCCCAAGATTTGTAGGACCGTATCGTGTTTTGGAACGGATGGGAGAAGTTGCCTACAAGCTGGAATTACCTGAAGGATTGTCAGGAGTTCACGATGTGTTTCACGTATCACAACTGAAGAAGTGCCACGCGGAGATGGCCGACATACCGTTAAAGGATACAGTGCCCCTAGAGGCAATACAGTTGGATAGTAATTTGACTTATGAGGAGAAGCCAAGAAGATTCTGGATTTCGACAATGAGTCACCCGCAGAAAGTTATCAAGTTTTGCAAAGTTCAAGGAGCCACCATACGGAGGAGGAAGCCACACAGGAACGAGAAGATGATATTCGCAAGGACCATCCGCACCTATTTTCTAGTTAACCCAATCTCGAGGGCTAGATTCATCTTAAGGGGTAGGTTTGTAACATCCCAAATTTTCAATTTGGCATGTTATACATAGGTCATCCATGCATATCATATTTTATTGCATTCTCGTTTGCCATCCTCGAAATCCTAAGCAACTCAAGGACCCTCGGAGAGAGTTGGGGATTTTACGATTTTCATATTTGAATTTTATCAAATAATGGAGACGAGGATTTTGGATTTTATTATTTTTCTCTCCGGAAAATATTTCATGTTTAATAATAAATTAGAGGAGATAATATGACTTCTCCAAAATAATTGAAATACCGGAGGAAAAATGTTAAAATCATTATTTGGAATTTTATTTTATTTATTTGGAATTTTATTTGCCTAGAGAAAAATTTGCATATATTTAAAATTTCATTTTAGGGGCCAAGAAAAGTTCGTCTTGTTCTAAATATTTTATTTAGGCAAAGAACACTTGTTTTGGCATTTTTAGATTTTTATTTATTTTTCTAGGATTTTTACAATTTTCATGAATGTTTAAAAAAAAAAAATCATACCGATCGGGCTAAAGGCCCACTGAGCAGTCAGGCCGACCAGCCGCCGCCTCCTTTGCCGCAGCACACACCACACGGGACAGAGTCCGAGCCGGACTCCTCCCCGCCGCCTTGCCCCCTCCTCCAAGCCACCCCCTCTTTAAATAGCACCGCCCCTCTCTCTAACCACCGCCACCCCCCCCCACCCTCGGACCCGAGCCGAGCCCGAGCCGAGCCCGAAGGCCGCCTTTGCGATCGCCGCCGCCTCCTCCCCGCGCCGCCCCCTCGCCGCCCTCGCGGACCCCGCCGAGCCGCCCGCCCCACGGACGACCTCGCCGGAGGTAGCCCTCGTCGCCGGTTTTTTTTAAAAGAACCCTTCGGTTTTTTTAGAAAACCCTAGCCATTTTTTTCATATAGATCGGTTTTATTTTTTTCGGTTTATTTAGTTTGTGAGCATTCACCCGTTCTCTCGTTTTTACGAATCATTCATCGTTTAGTTTCTGCTAACGAACATTCGTTCGTTTAGTCGTTCGTCGTTTTCTTTTATCGGTTTTATTCCGCGATTATTCCGATTGCGATTTCTGATCCGATGTTCGAATTAGTATAACTTTTCGCTCATTTATCGGAATCAGGCGATTCAAGCGCCTGGAGTTTCATCTCAAAACCCTCTTTCCGAATAGCCAACTTAAATCAGTTTTTGACTCTGTAAAATTTGACCCTAGTTCAGATTAGTAAACGGATCTTGTTTCTCTCGCCGCTTGAGTTTCGCTGTTCGCTTTGGTTTGATTCTTTTGCAAACCGGAGTTCTTAAGTTGAACTCTCCGGTCAACCTCTTTCAGTTGAAGTTTCGTTTGTGCATCTTTGTTTTTTGCTTATGTATGTATTGTTTGCTTGCGTTAGAATTCCCGGAGTGCGAAGCGTGTTACTACGAGTCTCTAGGATTCACGGATCGTCAGCAAGGCAAGTAACACTTGATCATATTTCTTTTCATACCCAGTTTTTATGCATTAGCTCAATCCTCAAACATTGCATGATTAGGATGTCATTAATTTGTGGGTTGGGAAGTAGATGATAAGGTAGGAACCTATTGCCCTATTACTATCAAACCCTTGGGAGTTACTTCTACGTGTTGCTTATATTGCTATGCTATGCTCGTAGACGTGGTTTGGGTTTGAGAGATATTCACGACAGATATGACATTGTTAATTAATGGTTTACTTTAAGGTGGCAACTTAAATACACATCTGGGTGGATTGAGGCACCTGGGGAACCCAGTGTTGTCTGTTTTATTTTCAGAAATCCCGGGGTACCCGTGTGATCTTCCTATGGACCGCCACCTGTGCTCAAAGGAACTGAGATTATTCATGCTAGAAACTTCCGTGTGCAGCCACAAGCTATTATGGGCTCTAGCATAGTTGAGTAAGTTACGTGAAGCTCTCAAGAGGTAGATCAGCAGGTAGTGGGTTTTATAGGTTTGGTATGATCTATCCGAGTAGAGAGTTAATGTTTCGAAAGATCGTGTCTCGGTCATCCATTTCTCAAACACCATGTAAAGTAGAAATCAACGGAGGTGATCGAGTCTTGTGGGGAAAAGTGCGCAACCTCTGCAGAGTGTACAATCTAATCATGGTTAGCCGTGTCCCCGTTATGGACAATTATGAGTATCTAGTACTTGAGTATTCACATGTATCTCATCACTCTAAATTAATACTGTTGGGTTCTTAATTACTTTAATTGGGATTGAGTTGGGGTTATACCTTCTCAATGATGTTTCAACCACCATGATAGTTAAAGTAAAATTTATTCCTTTGATGTAGGAAAAAATTGGCTTTTGCAAAACTGTAACCATAGAGTTTTCCACCAGCCATATATGCATGTAGTATAGCTTATTCTTTCATTACTCTCTATGTGTTACATTGCCAACATATTCCATGTGATGACCCGTTTCGGGCTGCAACGTATTATGTTGCAGACTTTTCGCATTTAAGAGTAAGGTTTGATAGGTCGTTGCCGTGCAGCTCAGTTATGCCGTTGGAGTTGATGGACTCACTTTATCTTCCAAGCCTTCTGATGTTATCGCATTAGATGGCCTTAAGCCATATTATTGTAATAAGTTCTCTTTTGAGACATTCGATGTAATAAGTGTGTGATTGCTACTCTGTTATAAATCCTTCGAGTACTGTGTGTGTCAGCATTACCGATCCAGGGATGACACGGAAGCACAGAGACTTGACCATCTGAGGTCGGGTCGCTACAATGGCCCATTTGTCAATCCGACCCGTCGCGTCGCGGTTGTTTATAATGTCGTTTAGAGGTACTTCGGAGGCTACTGTTATTGAACACTCTTGAAAGTAGTGTCGCAGCTTCCGGGATGCCATAAACACCACGTACGCTATCTTTTGATAATGCGGATACCGTGACTTGCATGGAGTGAGGACAGTGGACACGTAGTAAACTGGTTTTTGAAGGGGAAACTTGTGTCCATCCGTTTCTCGTTCGATAACGAGCACCGCGCTTACAACTTGATGAGTTGCGGTGATGTATAACAGCATTGGTTCGCCCATGTTGGGCGCGGCCAGGACCAGGTTTGTTGCCAATATGGCTTTTATTTCTTCGAGTCCGTCATATGCATCCGCCCCACTCAAGTGTTCGGTGCACCGGAGGAGGCGATAGAGGGTTAATGTCGTTTCTCCCAAACAGGAGATAAAGCGGCTTAGAACCGCGACGCATCTAGTCAATTTTTGTATTTGTTTGAGGTCCTTTGGGATATCCAATTGTGCCAGAGCTCGGATCTTGGTAGGTTTTGCTTCAATTCCTCTACCAGATACAATGAAGCCCAAGAGCTTTCCGGCTGGTACGCCGAAAACGCATTTTTCCGGGTTAAGCTCGATGTCATATGTTCGAAGATTATCGAATGTGAGCCTCAAGTCATCTACTAGAGTTTCGACATGCTTGGTTTTGACGACCACATCATCTACGTATGCCTCCACTGTTTTGCCGATCTGGTTTGCCAGACATGTCTGAATCATGCGCTGATATGTTGCGCCGGCGTTTTTGAGCCCAAAGGCCATTGTGTTGAAGCGAATGGGCCGATGTGGTGATAAATGCCGCTATGGCTTGGTCGAACACTGCCATCTTGATTTGATGGTAGCCGGAGTATGCGCCGAGGAAACACAATGAATCGTGTCCCGCGGTAGCGCCGATAATTTGATCGATGCGGGGGGGAAGGGATCCTTTGGGCAAGCCTTGTTGAGGTCCTTGAAATCGACGATAGGCGCCAGGATTTGTCCTTCTTGGTACCATCACCAGTTTGCTAGCCAGTCCGGATGTTTTATATCTCTCGATGAATCCGCCTCCAATAGTTTGGCTAGCTCCTCTCCCATGGCTTGTCTCTTAGGTTCGAGAAACGCCAAGAGCCTGTTTGATCGGCTTGAATCCTTTTAGGATGTTTAGGCTGTGCTCGCCAGCCAGGTGGGATTCCCGGCATGTCTAAAGGGTGCCAGCCAAAAATGTCCCAATTATCGCGTAGGAATTCTCGCAGTGCGGCGTCTACATGTGGGTTTAATTGTCCCCCGATGGAGGCCGTTTTTGTAGGGTCCGTTGGGTGGACTTGGAATTTGACTGTTTCGTCCGCTGGTTTAAAGGAGGTGGACTTGGATCTTTTATCGAGTATCACATCGTCCCTGTTCACCGTGGAGCGCAGCGCAGTCAGTTCCTCGGCCGCTAGGTCTTCGGATAGTGGCTCAAGGGCTAGTGCGGTTGTCTTATTTTCGGCGCGGAGTGCTATGTCCGGGTCACTAGCAAGAGTGATGATTCCGTTGGGCCCGGGCATTTTGAGCTTCATGTACCCGTAATGGGGTATAGCTTGAAAAATTGTGAATGCCTCTCGCCCTAATAGAGTGTGGTATCCGCTCGAACGGGCCACATGGAACGTGACCTCCTCGGCCTGTAATTATCTCGGGCGTGCGAACACCACATCCAAAGGTGATTTTTCCCGGCAAGACGCTCCGATCGGGTATTATTCCTCTAAAGGTTGTGCTGCTTGGTCAATGCGGCTCCACCTATTTCCATTTTTCAAGGGTTTCTCAGAATGAGGTTCAATCCGCCCCACCGTCCATGAGTACCTTGGTAAGGCGAAGCCGCCCACTATTGGACTGAGGGCCAATGCTGCTGGTGCTCGGGCTGTTTGGAATTTAGGTTCATCACTTGCATTAAAGGTAATAGTCGTGTCACTCCATGGATTTATTGTTGCTACTTGGTAAACTTTGGCAAGGCTGCGGAGTGTTTGTTTTCGGATATTATTTGATGCGAAAGTCTTGCAGACTGTTAATACCGTACTGGTATCCCTGAGCTGGTGCTCTGTGGATGCTGGGGTTAGAAGCTCTTTGCCACTTTTGGCCACCTGCCGGAGTATCCAACATGCTCTAAGGCTATGAGTTGGTGTGGCGCCCTCAGATCGTGTGAATTTTACAGGTCCGTTGAGCCATCCCTCCAAAGACGGTTCCATGCCCCGTAGGGTTTTTTTGTTTTTGGTGTTTAACCCGGTGATTGACGATAATGCACCCTTTTATTTCGGACTGGTTTGTATTCGTACGGATTGTCCCAAAATCTTACTGGTTTTCCAGCGCTTTCCATCGCACAAGATTTCGTATTATGGATGCCAAGTCAACAAAGCGTGTAATTTCACGGCGACCTATGGCGTTGAGGATTCCTTGTCCGTGCAATTATTGCGTAAGAATGAAATTGCGTCTTCCTCACGACAGTCCTTTATCCTGCTCATAACCGTATGAATCGGCCCAAGAATGATGTAATCGCTTCCTCGGGCTCTTGCCTAATTTTGGATAGATCGCCTATGTTCGGGTGGGTGGGTGGAATTAGATCCAAAACCTCACCCAATCTGAGGCTCAAGGGCCAAGGAGTTTCGAACTCGGAGGCCTGGATTCTTGGATGTTGTCCCATGAATCTAGCCCGTTGCTCGACTCTAAGTTCAGGTCTTGGTGTCGCCCTCCCTCCGGGTATCCGGCTTGAGGATCAGAATCCGGACATAGCTAGTCCTTAAGATAGATGAAGGGTCGCCGCATTGTTCCTCCACCACGACAACGTCATGGGTGACCTGGGGAGAGTTAATTTCTCTCTGATCGGGTTTAGGCCCAATCTGATCATAGTCTGCAGCGACTCCCAGGGCGGCGATGTGATCCAGGAGCTCGTTTAAGGAAGAGAGCTCTGTCGGATCTAACTGCTTGGCGAGTTCTGAGTTGACGTGAAGATTGCTTCCGATGACCCGAGAAGTCATCGTCGGCGCGGCGCCCAAACAAGCGGTCATAAGAAAACTGCCTAGCCGGAGAGTTTGACCGATAGCCAAAGCTCCTTTAGCAACAAAGCCGCCTTTTAAAGACGGGATGAGGCATCCTTCCCGATGGCGGCGACACGAGGAACTCTCAATGAAAGCACCAATGTCGGTGTCAAACCGCAGATCTCGGTAGGGGGTCCCGAATCGTGCGCCTAGGTGGATGGTAACAGGAGACAAGGGACATGATGTTTTACCTGTGTTCGGGCCCTCTCGATGGAGGTAAAACCCTACTCCTGCTTGATTAATATTGATGATATGGGTAGTACAAGAGTAGATCTACCACGAGATCGAGAGGCTAAACCCTAGAAGCTAGCCTATGGTATGATTGTTGTTCGCCCCACGGACTAAAACCCTCCGGTTTATATAGACACCGGAGAGGTTAGGTTACACAGTAGTCGGTTACAATGGGAGGAGATCTACATATCTCAGACGCCAAGCTTGCCTTCCACGCCAAGGAAAGTCCCTTCCGGACACGGATGAAGTCTTCAATCTTGTATCTTCATAGTCCAGAGTCCGCCAAAGGTTATAGTTCGCTATCCTGACACCGCCTAATCCGGACTCCTCGCACTCCAAGGGCTCGATTTTTATCTCATTGGATATTCTCGACTCGACTATGTTGGTGATCATGTGGACCGCAAGTCAACATCCGGTACATGTCATTTCCTCGACGATCTTTGGTCCGTTGGTCCTCGAAGAAACAGAATCACAGATCACCGCTCATCATCAAGTCGACTACATTGTCAGCCGATTCTTGTTGTGCTCAATTGCCGTGGATGAAGCAAACTGTCAAGGACTACGGCGTCAACGTGAAGAATGTGCCTCTCTTCAGGACAATGAGAGTGCCATCAAGATTGCTCACAACCCAGTTCAGACTCAAGACAAAGCACATTCAGATTCGCCATCATTTTCTTCGTGATCATGTGTTGAAGGGCTTACATTTCTATTGAACATGTGAAGACCAAGAACAACTAGCCGATATCTTCACAAAGCCCTTGGATGAGAAGAGATTTAGCAAGTTGCGTGTGAGCTAAATATCTTAGAATCTTCAATGTTCTTTGAAAAGGACACTCATCCTAACACTTATGCAAAATTGATGACTTAGATGTGCAACACATGAAGAAACGCTTTTCTTCAATCAATGAAGAATAACACTCTAAGTGTGAAGAAATTAACGAAGAATTTGATTCTCGTAACCCTCGACAATTGTACGCGTGTCCAAATCATCATTCTTATAAGGTGGGTCACGCCACAACCAAAAAGTTGAAAATCTTCAATTTGAGTTTTTCCTCAGTTTTGAAATTCCTCGCTTGTTCATTTTCTTCAACTTTGCATTGTATTCACTGCTTTCCGCATTTTTCTTCAATGGCTATATCTATATATGAGTTTATGTCCTCTACAACATTCACTTATGGCTAATTCTTCAAGTTGGTTTTTCTGCTAAGTGAATGTGATCGGACCCTTCCCCCTCTATGCTATACTCAACCAAATCTATTCACAAATTCTTCATGTGCGTTCTATTTGACACTCATTCAAAATCTTCAGTGTGTCCTTGTCAGCTGAAGAATTTGCGAATGGAACATTAAAACTTATCTTATCCAAATTTTCGGCTTTGCCGCTCAAACCGTTCCGCATCCCACGAAATACTTATCTATTCACCCACGATCTCATACGATCTCCACTTCTCAGTACGTGGGTGACACATGTCAAGCGAATGAGAAGGGTCAGGGGCACGTTCGTCCAAATTCTTCGGGCGAACAGTTTTTCACCGTGGCTATAAATACCCCCTCCCCTTCCTCACTTCCTTTACTCTGCTCGACCTCTCTCCAGCTCGAGCTTCTCAAACCCTAGCGCCGCCGCTACTTCATCGTCGCCGGTGAGGAAGAGCTTCACTGCCTCGACCTCGTCGCCGTCGTACTCGCGCCGGCAGCGGATTTCTTCCCTCCGCCACCGCCGTAGTTGTCTTCCTACGCCGAGTTAGGGCGTGGAAGATCTGCACAGATGAACTTCTCATCTCTACCTCACAGTTGGTTGTGTTCTTTGTCCGGGGTAATTAAAAGTTACTTTTACTGCCCTCTTTGATTCAAATGATTACTACAAAATCTTCAAAGGTGTTTTTCTTAAAATCTTCACACACTAAACACCTCACATGTCATCTGTTCTTGATCTGTTTCTCTAAGCGACAATTTTTCTTCAAGATTCCTCAATTGTGTGGATCTTCGATCTATACAACTCTAGAACCTAAGACAAAGAACGCTTAGTGAAATTCTTCAAGACTCATCTGGTCAAATTCCTCAAACTTGTTCTTTTTACAAAACCTTCTGGGAACGCATATGACCTCTCCAAATTCCTCGCAACTATACTCTTTTCACAGGTACTCATGTCTGCTGCTGAATAACTAGGTTTAAGGATGGCAATTTTACCCATGGGTACGGTACCCGCGGATACCGTACCCGCATGGGCAGGGTATGGGCACAATTTTATACCCATTGGTAGTACCCATACCCTACCCATTAAGTCATGGGTAGGGTATGGGTATAGCCTTTTACCCATAGATATACTCACACCCTACCCATTTAGAACATGTGAATTTTACCCGTGATTCACAAGTGTACCTATGTTAAAGTTGTGTCATGAGCTTATGAACCTATGTTAAAGTTGTCACCAATTGTCAATTTGAATTTAGATAATTGTCATGTACTCATGTAACTGTTATTGAGTGGAGATTAATATTTTTTTGTCAAATGTGCTATAGATGAATGTAAAAATGTGAATAACTTGTCTACTGTTTGATCTACCCGTTGGGTACCCAATGGGTATGGCTACCCATCGGGTATGGGTACGGGTAAATTTTCATACCCGTGGGTACGGGTATGGGTAGAATTTTATACCCATTGACTACACGGGTGTGGGTATGGTATTGGTCTACCCGCCCCATACCCTACCCATTGCCATCCTTAACTAGGTTCTCATCAACTTAACTCATTTGCAGCGTTCCTCGAAGAAAAGTTGCATACTTCTTCGGAGAATTCAATTGTTCAAATTCCTCAACTGAAGAAAATGGCTGACGGTAAGAAGCCACAGAAAGGAGGAAAGAGGCCTGAAACCAATACTGCCTTTGAGATCCCTGATGACATATACAAAGATTATTGCACTCCTGATGAGGCCAAGTTCGGAAAGGAGGACAAGAATCAGCACAAGGTGCGCATACAGAGGATAGAGAGGAGATAGGCAAGAGAGTGGAGGGAGTACAGATACGTTACTCCCAAATACATGAAGAAATTCGCACTCAATCCTCCATGCCCAAGACCTCCATTGGCACCTGGCCAAATAGCTGATCCCACCAGCCTCAAGCGTGGTGAGGATTATCCTGATGAATGGACCAAGCGCTAGGCCAAGTTGGCTAGACAAGCCAGAGAAGCAGTGATGAAATTCAACGAAGACTCTGCTGCTGCTGCTGCTGCTGAGGCCTCTGTCAAGCCTAAGAAGGCCATGTCAAATAAGCCTGCGCACAAGCCAAGTGCTTCGCCTTCAATGTCCTCAAGGCCAAGTTCCTCAGCTATTCCCTCACGGCCAATTCCTCACGCTGCTCCTGCTCCTCCAAAATCCTCAGCTCCTCCTCCAAAGTCCTCAGCTGCTCCGACCAAGTCCTCAGCACCTGTGCATCTTGCCACGTGCCAAAGGACTACATGCATCTCTATTGCCTCAGGAGCTTCTGCTAGTTCCTCAGCTGCACCAAATTCTTCAACGGGACCCTTCTGCTAAAGACAAAGGCCACTGCTGGACGAGGTTCTCGCCCAAGTCCTCACAAGCAGCAAGTCGCCTTCCAAGTGTCGTCTGATGAAGACGATGCTGATGATGGGGAACTTGCTGAAATCATCAGAGATAGGCAAGTCAGGGCCGCTAGAGCCAAGGGCACAAATGTGCCACTGCTTTTGGATCCAAAGTTGATCCTCGACTACATTGATCTCTGGCACAAGGACCCAAACACTTCTATGCCTGATTTCAAGTTGACTCCTGGCCAAAGTCATATGCTGACTGCCTTCATACAAGAAGAGAAATGGAAATTTGAAAAGGCCAGGCAGATCAAGAAAGCACAGTACAAGAAGGAGTGTTTTCTGAAGAAACACATTGTCTCTATGACAACCGAAGAACTTGTCAATATTCAATCTGAGATCAAGAAACTCAGTGATGAATTTGATGTATAACGCGCTGACTGGCTTGGAGCCAAGGTCCGTTTTGTGCAGTTGACAGAAAAGTTGACTCCAAATGTTGCAGCTCCATCGCAACCAGAAATTCCTCAAGCTGAAGCATCTGCTCAGCTGACTGAAGAACATGCCAACACCACTGATGACATTCAGACTGCTGAAGAAAATGTGAGTTCCAGGGCTAATGACTAGATTCCAGCCGCTGATGAAATTGCCAGGGCATCCACTAGTGGTGCACCTGAAGAAAATGAAGAGGTCAGGCAACTGCATCAGTTGTGCCTGAAAAAACTCAACCGAATTCCTCTGCTCCTCCTGCGCCTACCCCAACTCCGATCCTTCCATCTGCTTCAGATGTGAAGAAGACTAAGGCTGCAGAGCCTGCAGCAGTGAAGAAAAGGAAGGCATCAGCTTCATCAGATTCTTCATCTTCGAAGAAGATGAAGTCTTTAACCAGCTCATTTGCAAACCCCATTGATGCTGTTCCTATCTCAACCATGCCATCAAAGGACCTTGTTCCTTATGATGAAGAATATGTGATTCGTAGCGAATCCGATGAACAAAATCCTTTTGCTGCTTCGTCAGAGCAGTTGGATGAAGAAATTGAAGTGGATCCAATCCCTTCACCACCAGTTGTCTCCTTGCCTAATCCTCAGTTTACTGCTGTAGAGGTAGGCGTAGAAGAAATGCAAGATGAAGATGTGGAAATTGGTTGTACCACACCAGTGCTGAATTATGACTTTTGGGAAAGTCAGCACCCCAACTCTCCACTGTTCACACCTTTACAGCAAATTCCTCAGTCCCCTGTTTCTACTGAAGTACAAATGGGATCTGAAGAACCTCGTGCAACCCCATCTGTCCATGAAGAAATTCCAGCCACTAGTGCTGAAGAAAATGTTAATGAAGAATTGAAGACCCAGGTTGTCACTGAAGAAGAAGCTGAAATTCCTCATCCTGTGGATCCTGAGATTATGATTCCTGAGGTGGTGATGCAATTGAATGACACCCCTCAACCCAAGCCAAAGGATCCATTCTCGAAGAAGCAGAAATTCAAGGCTGATGATTTCTTCGGCGACCACGTGTTCTTCACTGCCTATAATCCCTATGATTCTGTTCGTCTTAGAAGGAAGCGCTTCTGGACCGCCAGCCAGGCCAGCTTCTATTCTTCACTGCTCTTCAACAAGGACAAAGTTTTCGACCACGAGCATATTCCTCATGTGGACATGGAATCACTGCCATGCTTCACACATGTCCTCAGTGTGCTTCATGACACAGGGCTCCTCAACTTTTGCATAGACATAGTTGATTGGAACGAAGAGCTCATTCTTCAATTATACGAAACACTTCACATCACAGGAGATGCTGACGATGTGAACTCCTGGGTTTTGGACTGGATGACCGAAAACACTCACTATAAGGAACCGGCCTCTCAATTACTTCATGCCCTGCCCATCAGTCCTCCACCTGAAGGAGACCGTTGCATGTACCAAGAGCCTGAGCTTATAGATCACTATATGCAAGTGCTGATGAAGCCATTGAAACCTGCTCAATCTTCAAGGACAAAATTCCTCGTGGAGGAATTGCAGTATGTACCAAGGACAGTCTATCGCATTCTGACGAAGACTATGAGTCCAATCAAAGTCCATGACTCATCTGATGAGGAAATTGTTGGCATCATGAAGAATCTGGTATTCAACATCATTCATGGCATTCCTGTCAATTATCATGATTTCTTCATGAGGACTCCGGCAAATGTTGCACTTTCTCCGTTTGAGCTAAAGCCTTATGCTCCCTGGATCATGAGATTCCTCAGAACAAGGTATTCACTCAACTACAAGGCTGATTTTTAGAATCACCTCAGCTACTTGCCCCCGATTTAAGTCCTCAAGCGGACCTATTCCTCAGCTGATGAAAAGGGCAAGGCTCCTCCTGTCATTGATGAAGGCATTTGTCCATTGGATGGTCAGTTTCGCAAAGCTGCATCTTATTCCACCAATGATGACTCTGCCACTCATGATTCTACTGCCCATGCATCCAAGCCAAATCCTTAAGCCACCGCTCCTCATGTGATGACTGACCGTGAGATTCTGCTAGGTCTTCACCAGAAGGTGGATTGAAACCATAAATGGATTAAGTGTCAGTTTGGTTCAATTCTTCACAACATGACTGCTACACATAATGCAGTGAAGGAAAACCATTACTACCTCCATGAAGTCTTCGATCGCACCTGGGCTATTCTGTCACATGTATATGGTGAAGAAGATCTGAAGAACATGGGTCTCAAGGAGGACTTTGACTGGTCTTCACCTCCACTGAAGAAATACAAGAAGGTCAAGGTTCCTTCTTTGGTGGCCATCTCATATTCCTCATCGCGCGACACCGACGAGCATGAAGACTTGGACGACACTGCGGCAGGCCCTACTACGACAAACGACCCCAACAACGCTGGCGCTCCTTCATCAACTTGATATTCTTCAGGGGCATTAGTCCTCATTTTCAACCCTTTTGGTCATTCGATGACAAAGGGGGAGAAATTTGAGTTAGTCTTCAAGCGGGTCTATCTTATAATGGGCGTTTTTTTGCTAAGTTTTCACTAGAAGGTGGATCGAAACCATAAATGGGTTAAGCGTTAGTTTGGTTCAATTCTTCACAACATGACTGCTACACATAATGCAGTGAAGAAAAACCATTACTACCTCCATGAAGTCTTCGATCACACCTGGGCTATTCTGTCACATGTATATGGTGAAGAAGATCTGAAGAACATGGGTCTCAAGGAGGACTTTGACTGGTATGCACCTCCACCGAAGAAATACAAGAAGGTCAAGGTTCCTTCTTTGGTGGCCATCTCATATTCCTCATCTCGCGACACCGACGAGCATGAAGACTTGGATGACACTGCGGCAGGCCCTACTACGACAAACGACCCCAACAACGCCGCGCCCTTCATCAACTTGATATTCTTCAAAAGTCGTTAGTCCTCATTTTCAACCCTTTTGGTCATTCGATGACAAAGGGGGAGAAATTTTAGTTAGTCTTCAAGCGGGTCTATCTTATAATGGGTGTTTTTTTGCTGAGTTTTCACCAGAAGGTGGATCGAAACCGTAAATGGGTTAAGCGTCAGTTTGGTTCAATTCTTCACAACATGACTGCTACACATAATACAATGAAGAAAAACCATTACTACCTCCATGAAGTCTTTGATCGCACCTGGGCGTTTTTTGATAAGTTACAACTCTCGTTCTTCTGAAACTTTGCTGGATCAAGTTATAAACTTAAATCCGATGGTGGTCTGATACTTTTGTTGTGTTCTCCTTCATGTTTATTCCTCATTAATGTTAATGCACGCATGCTGAATTACATCAGTCACCATATTTCATCATGCATTTCAAATTCTTCATATTATATATTAAATGCGTGTATGAATTACAAGATATAGGGGGAGATCTCCATGATTCAACTCTTCAAGTGTGCATTGCTTCAAAAGAAAATTCCTCACTGTGCACATCTTTAGGGGGAGTTCTTCTATATCTTGCAATCAAATTCATCAATATCAGTATTTACACTTCATATGTTTACCCCGTTGAAAACTTAACCTATAGTGTCATCAATCACCAAAAAGGGGGAGATTGTAAGTGCATCTAGTGCCCCTTAGTGATTTTGGTGTATTGAAGACTTATAGGTTAAGGGACTAATGTGTTTATGAGTGTACCCAGGTCTATAAGTCTATGAGGAGTTTGATATTTACAGAGAAAGTCGACCCCTAAAAATGAAGTTCTTCGACTGAAGACTTTGGATTTCTGAAGACTTTCTTAAGACTTTGAAAGTGAAGAAATTGGTGTGACCTTGAAGACTTGGTACTCATTCAAGGAACATGAAGCGTGAAGACTTTTGTTTTCGTAGTTTCATTTTCTCTTTCTTGAGTCATAGGAAACACCGTACTGTTAAAGGGGGTCAAGGAAATACTAAGGAAAAATTTGCATGTGATGCTCAACTCAAAATCCTACACCTACCAATCCCTTCGAGTTAAGCCTTTGGAAATCTCATACAGTTCAGTCATATTCTTCAGTGACAGAGACGAAGTTCTTTTGGTCTCTGAGGAATTTGGTCTGACTGAGGAGCTAGGAATCCGCCAGTGCGGATTGCCTACACAGTGAGGAACATGATAGCCCTGAGGAATTTGATACTCAAATTTCCGACCGTTGCTGTGCTACGCGCCAGCTGTCCCAAAATATCTACCCACATAACGGTCATATCATTGAAGGGCATTTATGTCTTATCATGTCGGGCTGCTCCCTAGGCTATAAATAGCCGCCCCCCTACAACCACTAGCTGGTTGGCTGCTCCGAGAGAAACTGACACTTGTCATTTGAGAGCATCCCATCCTCCGAGGACTTTGAGAGAAAATCATCCAGTGAGGAAAACCCAAACCCAAACACCTACAAACCCAAAGTGATTGAGCATCACTGAAGAGATTGATCCTGCGTGGATCCAAGGATTGTTACCTTTGAAGACTGTGCTTCTTTCAGATGGTTAGGCGTCATGGTCTAGATCATCCAAGAGGAATTGTGGATCGCCGAGTGACCGAGTTTGTGAAGGTTCTAAGTCACCAAGACTTACCATGAGTGATTGGGCGAGGTCATGTGACCTTAGCTCAAGGAGAATACGGTGAGGATCATGTGTCCGGATCGTGTGTCCTCGTGTTTAAATACCTAGCTGCTCCAACCAGATGTACAACTGAGACAACAGTTGGAACTGGTCTACCAAATCATTGTCTTCACCAAGCCTACTGGTTCTATTTCCTCAACTCTTTCATTTCCTCATAACTGAGTTGTGTGCTTGTTCATATCTGTGTTTGAAGACTATGACTGAAGACTTTATCAATTTCCTCAGTTCAGTTTCTTCAGTCTGTTTGTCTTCATCTCGTGTTATCCTATGTTTACGCTTTTCGTACTCTGTGCTTGTCTTCATTTCATCATGATGACCATGCTTGTGTTCTGTTATGTTTACTTCTGAGTAGTTATTCCGCTGCAAGTAGTTCTTCGCTAAGTAATTTCTCACCCGCAAATTCCTCGCTGAAGAATTCATAAAATCGCCTATTCACCCCCTCTAGTCGATATAACGCACTTTCACCAATGCCTCGCACCCACGCGCGTACGTGTATGAGAGAAACGTGCAATCCCTCCGTGCATTGCTCGGCGCCAAGCACCCACCATAACCGGGAACTCCTCAATATTTTCCTCGCCTCGCTTCTACCATGGTTTTTCCGTCATGGACGGCCCAAACAATGTCATGCAGTGCGCTTCGCCCGCCTGTGACTTAAAAGCCAATTTTCTGTCATGATTTTTTCATAGAAGTAGGAGCCCACCACATCTATGACGATACCGGGTTGTGTCACAATTATCATCACAGAAGTGCCACAAGCATGACAGAAAAAAATTGTTTGGCCCAAAATGTCACGGATGTGTCTTTTTTCTGTAGTGGGGCGAGTACGTATTTCCACCGACATTATATTCATGATCACACATTTCATTTCAGTTGTCGGTTCCTAAACTTTTTCATTGTGCTACCCATGCTAGATTTATTTTCTCGCTTTCTTATTGTGTGTTTGAAAAACTTTGAGAAAATCCAAAACTACCTGCTTCTTTTAGTTTTTTTCTAGTTTAAATTAGTTGTAGTATTAAAAGAAAACCCAAAAATATTTCTTATTTCTTCTTCTTTTGTTTATTGGGAGCTTTCCCGTGTAAATAGTTTTTCTCGCTTTTGTTTTTATTTCGTAAATTTGCTTCGTTCAAGAAAAACTATAAACTCCAAAAATATTTCACTGTGTTTATCTGAATTTCTTTTATCTTTATTGAGTCTCACCGAGGAGAAGACCACGATGAAAATGTTGAGTGGCTCTTGTATGCATTATTGTTGATCTAACAAAGAGCCCAAATTACCTTGTCTTCTCCTTTGAATAAAATGTTTTCAGATTCCAGCTTAGTCCACGACACTCTTGCACTATTACTATTTCATTCGGTCGTGCAAGTGAAAGGCAATAATGACGATATTTGATGAACTGGCAGTGGTAGAGAGAAACGGGTATGAACTCAACTTGTTCTGTTTTTGTAAATATGTTTAACCTAGTATCCATGATTCAGCCTATTATGGTCAAACATGTTTGCAATGTTAATTAGAGAGTATAGTTTCTCGTGCCATGCTTAAGTAGCTAGGAGTGGATAATGATTTATCTTGGATTTCAACATTGTGTTAGAATGATTGTGGTGTAGTATGATGATATGGTATCCTCCTCTGAATGTTTGAGTGGCTTGACTTGGCACATTTTCATGCATGTAGTTGAATCAAAACCACCATATAGCCTCTATGATATTTATGTTCATGGTGTTCATATCCTACTCATGCTGGTATCCAATGCTACTTGTGCATAATGCTTGTTCATGACCATTTTCGTGCTCTAGCTGGCCGCTTATCAACCTATTTGCTAGCCTTCGCCTGTACTAAGCAGGAATTTTGCTTGTGCGTCAAATTCCTGAAACCCAAGTTATTCCAGATGAGTCCACCATACCTACCTATATGCAGTATTACCCTGCCGTTCTAAGTAAATTTGCATGTGCCACCTCTAAAAACTTCAAATAAGTATCCTTTTTGTGTGTCTGGATTGTTCATAGAGTGACAGGAGGTAGTCACTATGTTCCATGCTAAGCGGGTTATTCTCATGATGAGTGTTTATTCACTCGTCCTTGCAAGAGGGGTGGTAATAGGGATTCCAAGTGCGGAAATCAAATTGCAAATAACTAAACAAAACTCCCCCAGAACTGATGTTGGTATGGACAGTACTCGTGGATTCGGTTAATCGTGGAGTATGTTTGTTAGTGGAGGGGGAGTAAACCTTTACTTTTATCGCTTGGGAACCACCACTAATGTGTTTGCCATGGAAGATATCGATAACTACTGGTCGTGAAGTAAACAAGAAGGGTGCATTTCTCAAAATTTCATTTACTCTGCTTAGAAAAATTGAGATTTGGCACCGCTCAAATCTCTCGCTTTCTTCTATGAAGGGACTATCTATTTACTTTTATGTTGTGTCATCACCTTCTCAAATAACCGCCAGATCCTGATAGCACTATTGTCATCCTCATGCATTGTGTGTAACTAATGTTCGGTGCATCATGACTTGATTTTTTCTACCATGAATTGCAAAGTTTAGTCGCTGCTTGAACTTGGGAGGTGCTCTCATTTATGTTTTCCAGCCTCACAAAGGGCTAGCGAGATACCACTATTCTCATATTATATCATGGTTGTTTTGACAAAGTGTTGCCATTTTAAATATCTTATTGTTGCTCGCTAGTTGATTATGTCATTGATATGAGTTAATATAGTTTTTAAGAGTTATTGTTGACATGGTTGGTTGTAATCTTTGCTGAAAACCTTTGTGCTGCTTAAGCATATTTATGTAAACAAGAGAAAAATAATTCGTAAAAGTTTTTCTTTTTCACTTTCAGTTTATCAACTGAATTGCTTGAGGACAAGCAAAGGTTTAAGCTTGGGGGAGTTGATACGTCTTCGTCGTATCTACTTTTCCTAACTATTCTCCTCTTGTTTTGGACTCTAATTTGCATGATTTGAATGAAACTAACCCGGACTGGCGTTCTTTTCAGTAGAACTACCATGGTGTTGTTTTTGTGCAGAAATAAAAGTTCTCGAATTCGAACAAAACTTTGCGTGGACTTTTTATATAATAAAAGAGAATTACTAGAGCCAAGAACTACCGAAGGGGGCCCCTGGGTGAGCACAACCCACCATGGCGCCCCCCCTTAGGCGCGCCTTGGTGGGTTGTGCCCACCTGGTGGCCCCACAGACCCTGAATCCAACTCCATAAATACATATTTTTCCAGACAAAAATCAGGGAGAAAGAATTATCGTGTTTCATGAGACGGCCGCCGCCACCTCCTCCTGTTCTTCATCGGGAGGCTGTGTATGGAGTCCATTTGGGGCTCGAGAGGGGATCTTCGATCTTCACGATCATCAAACATTCTCCTTCGCCAATTCCATGATGCTCCCCACCGGAGTGACTAATTCCTTCAGAGGCGGCTTTGGTCGGTGAGGAGTTGGATGAGATTCATCATGTAATCGAAGTTAGTTTTGTTATGGCTTGATCCTAGTATCCATTATGTTCTCGAGATTGGTGTTGATATGACATTGCCATGCTTAATGCTTGTCATTTTGGGCCCGGTGCCATGATTTCAGATCTGAACCGTTTATGTTATCACCATTATATCTATGTTCTAGATCCGATCTTGCAAGTTATATTCACCTATTACGTTGTATGATCTGTAAACCCTGGAGTAACAGTAGTCGGGATACTTTCCGGTGATGACCGTAGTTTGAGGATTTCATGTATTCACTATGTGTTAATGCTTTTTTCCGGCTCTATGTTAAAAGGAGGCCTTAATATCCCTTAGTTTCCACATGGACCCCGCTGCCACGAGAGGGTAGGACAAAAGATGGCAAGCAAGTTCTTTCCATAAGCACGTATGACTATTTACGGAATACATGCCTACATTACATTTATGAACTGGAGCTAGTGGCTTATCACCCTAGGTTATGACTGTTATAAGATGAATATCATCCAATGAATCCACCGATCCAATTCCTACGAATTCCTCTTATATTGTTCCTACCAAGTTACTATTGCTATTGTTACTGTTACACTTGCTACAAAATCATTGCTATCACTGTTACCGTTACTATTGTTGTTGCTACTACTATCAAAACTATCATACTACTTTGCTACTGATCACTGTGATTCAGATAATTAATCTCTAGGTGTGGTTGAATTGAAAACTCAGCTGCCAATACTTGCAAACATTCTTTGGCTCCCCTTGTGTAGAATCTATAAATTTGGGTTGAATACTCTACCCTCGAATACTGTTGCGATCCCCTATACTTGTGGGTTATCAGTATTCCACCCTTAAAAGTATAATTAGCAAGCATGGTGAAAATTTTAGCTTCCGGTATCTTTCTTTTATTTGTAACAATCTCTTTCATATGCTTAGCATAAGGAGATATTTTTAGAATATCAGTCAAACGCATACGCAAAAAGACAGGTCTAAGCATTTCAACAAAGCGCTCAAAACCCTCATCATCCTTTTTCTTGGATGGTTTAGGAGGAAAGGGCATGGGTTTCTTAACCCATGGTTCTCTTTCTTTGCCATGTTTCCTAGCAATGAAGTCTCTCTCATCATAACTTTTATTCTTAGGTTGTGGGTTATCAAGAAGGTTCTATCTCCACATCATTATCATTACTTGGTTGAGTATCAACAAGAACATCATCATTAACATTAGCACTAGCTTCATGTTTATCACCAGATTGTGTCTCAGCATCAGAAATAGAAATATCATTTGGATTCTCAGGTGTGTCTATAATAGGTTTACTAGAAGCATGCAAAGTCCTATCACCTTTCTTTTTCCTTTTAGAAGGACTAGGTGCATCAGTATTAATTCTCTAAGAATCTCGCTCAATTCTCTTAGGATGGCCCTCAGGATACAAAGGTTCCTGGGTCATTTTACCACCTCTAGTCACAACCCTAATAGCATCATCATTGTTCTTACTATTCAACTCATTCAACAAATCATTCTGAGCTTTGAGAACTTGTTCTACTTGATTTTTCACCATGGAAGCATGCTTCCTAATAATCCTAAGATCATTAACAGTTCTACTCATATAAGCACCCAAGTAGTCAAGCATATAAGCATTATGTTTCAATTGTCTACTAACATAAGCATTGAAATTTTCTTGTTTAACAAGAAAGTTATCGAACTCATCCAAGCATTGAATAGCAGACTTATTATAAGGAATATCACCTTCATCAAATCTATAGGGAGAGTTTACCTCTACTACCTGTGTCAGGTTATCAAGACCGTGTATTTCTTCAATATGTGGTAAATTCTTCACATCTTCAGCTTTCATACCTTTCTCTTTCATAGATTTCTTTGCCTCTTGCATATCTTCAGGACTGAGGAATATACCTCTTTTCTTCGGAGTTGGATTAGGAGTTGGTTAAGCAAGAGTCCAATCATTATCATTACTCAATATGTTATTTAATAGCAATTCAGCTTGCTCAATAGTTCGTTCCCTAAAAACACAACCAGCACAACTATCTAGGTGGTCCACTATAAAATATATCAAGTATTTCATTTTTCTTGAGAGGATGATCAGGCAAAGCATTAAGTAATTGGAGAAGCCTCCCCCAAGCTTGTGGGAGACTCTCTTCTTCAATTTGCATGAAGTCAAATATTTCCTGTAAAGCAGCTTGTTTCTTATGAGCAGGAAAATATTTTTCAGAGAAGTAGAAATCATATCCTTGGGACTATGCACACAACCAGGAGCAGGAGAATTAAACCATTACTTAGCATCACACTTTAACGAGAAAGGAAAAAACTTAAGAATATAGTAATAGCAAATTTTTTTCCTCATGAGAAAATAGGGTGGCTATATCATTCAATTTAGTAAGAGGTGCCACAACAGTTTCAGATTCATAACCATAGAAAGGATCAGATTCAAGCAAAGTAATTAACTCAGGATCGACAGAGAATTCATAATCCTTATCAGTAACAAAGATAGGTGAAGTAGCAAACTTAGGATCATATTGCATTCTAGCATTCAAATATTTTTCTTTGCACTTGCATAATAATTTCTTAAGATCATCTCTATCCTTACAAGCAAGAAAGTCCCTAGCTACCTTTCCATCCATAACATAACCTTTGGGCATAACAGGCAATTCATATGTAATGCCCACGATGCGGCTATATCTCCCACATGTCGAGGCACGACTTGGAGGCATAACCGCATGGTGGTTTTGTCGCAAGAAGGGTCATCTTCACACAATCCCATGTAATGAACAAGAATGGGATAAAGAGTTGGCTTACAATCGCCACTTCACACAATACATAAATTAAACATACATCACTCAGACTACAATCAAGGTCCGAGTACGGAACCAAAATAAAATAAGACAACCCCAAATGCTAGATCCCCGATCGTCCCAACTGGGCTCCACTACTGATCAGCAGGAAACGAAACAACACAACGAACAAGATCTTCATCGAGCTCCCACTTGAGCTCGGTTGCATCATCTCGTGACCGTATCATCGGCACTGCAAATCGCTTTTGGTAGAATCTGTGAGTCACGAGGACTCAGCAATATCACGCACGCGAGATCAAGACTATTTAAACTTATATGAAGGAAGGGGTAATGAGGTGGAGCTGCAGCAAGCACTAAGCAAATATGGTGGCTAACATACGCAAATAAGGGCGAGAAGAGGAGCAACGCAACGGTCGTGAAGCTAGAAGTGATCAAGAAGTGATCCTGAGACTACTTACATTCATAAATAACCCAAACCGTGTTCACTTCCCGGTCTCCGCCGAAAAGAGACCATCACGGCTACACACTTGGTTGACGTACTTTAGTTAAGTCAAGTGTCAAGTTCTCTACAACCGGACATTAACAAATTCCCATCTGCCACATAACCGCGGGCACGGCTTTCGAAAGATAATACCCTGCAGGGGTGTCCCAACTTAGCCCATCACAAGCTCATGGTCAACGAAGGATATTCCTTCTCCCATGAAGACCCGATCAGACTCAGAATCCTGGTTACAAGACATTTCGACAATGGTAAAACAAGACTAGCAAAGCCACCCAAATGTGCCGACAAATCCCGATAGGAGCTGCACATATCTTGTTCTCAGGGCACACCGGATGAATACTACGTACGGCAACCGAAGATACCCCAAGTTGCCTAGGGGCGGCACCGCAAGTGGCTCTAATTTGGACCAAAGACTCGTGAGGAGCACCGCCCGGGGTTAAATAAAGATGACCCTCGGGCTCGCGAAAACCCTAGGGAAAAAGGCTTAGGTAGGCAAATGTAAAACCAAGGTTGGGCCTTGCTGGAGGAGTTTTATTCAAAGCGAACTGTCAAGGGGGTCCCATAAATCACCCAACTGCGTAAGGAACACAAAAACAAGGAACATAACACCGGTATGATGGAAACTAGGGTGGCAAGAGTGGAACAAAACACCAGGCATAAGGCCGAGCCTTTCACCCTTTACCAAGTATATAGGTGCATTAATTAAATAAGAGATATTGGGATATCCCAACATATCCATGTTCCAACATGGAACAATCTTCATCTTCACCTGCAACTAGCAACGCTATAAGAGGGGCTGAGCAAAAGCGGCAACATAGCCAAACAACGGTTTGCTAGGAAAGGTGGGTTAGAGGCTTGACATGGCAATATGGGAGGCATGATATAGCAAGTGGTAGGTAGCGTGGCATAGCAATAGAGCGAACAACTAGCAAGCAAAGATAGAAGTGCTTTCGAGGGTATGGTCATCTTGCCTGAAATCCCGCAAGAAAGAAGAACGAGTCCATGAAGAAGACAAACGGACGTAGTCGGACGAATCCTCACAAATGCGACGTTACCGGAATTAACCCGAAGAAGCAACACTGGAAAGAAGCAAACGACATGGTAAACAACCATCACATGAACATGGCATGATGCACAATCAAGTATGATGCATGTCCGGTTTAAATAGGCATGGCAAAGCAAAGTGCACAAACAAAACTACAAGTTAAGTGGAGCTCAATATGCAACGAGTTGCATATTGACGAAACACCACATTCAGGTTATTTAGTTCGCTCTCGTTTATGTGCGCAACAATATTAAATGTTGTCAAACATGGCAAGGGGTGAAGCATAATAAAACTACCTATCTAGGCAAGTTTAAATGTGGCTGTCGGTGTACTAAAGTAAGGGTACCTTAGTACCCCGAACCTGTGCATGGGCAGTCGCAGCGTCCCCGTGGCAAGCCTTGCCGGGCCCCGCCAAGACCCTCCGCGTTTCTTCTGAAAAAGGCCCCGCAAGAGGAGCTTGCCGGAAGGCTTGGTGGGCGCCGAGCCCCAAGCCGACAAGGTTCCTCGCCATGGCAAGGCGCTTGTCGGGCGGCAACCTCTTCATCTCCGCCCACTCATCTGCTAATGTGTCGCCACGGGTTTCTCCGTAAACGCGTGTCGACGGGTCAGGTACCAATGGGAGCAAAGGATAAGCGCACCGACGAGCTACCATCGTGGCAAACGGAGGCGCTGACGGTCCCTCATTAATCGTTTCGGGCGATCGAGACGGGCATTGATGACTCTTGTCCCTTGCCGTCGAGTTAGGTATAGATTATCAGACACCTGCATGCAGCGTGTACCAACCTATGTTTTTACTATTTTACCCTTGTCTACTTGGCACATGTGGTGACCCTTGTGCCTATAAAAGGAGGCCCAAGTGCAACGTGAAAGGGGTTCGTCCAGCTCACCTCGGCCCATCATACTCATATGAAACGACATCAGCTAGTTCTTGTAGCTCCCATCGCTCCCTAGCATAAACACAAGATAATCCACAAAGCGGCGGAGAGGAGTATTATCTCTCCCGAGAGCTCCGGCCGGGTAAATCTGCTCGTGTGCATCGCTCGATCCGCTTTTGTGCAATCTCCGCCTCCGAACCACAAGGGACCCAGATCCCATAGGTGTTCGTGGGACGCGATCGATCCTCCCCGACATCTTTGGCGCGCCCTGTAGGGGCGCCGAGGTCAGTGAACTCGATCCGGCGTCGCGACGAGCGCTTTTCATCAACATCTTCATCAACATGGCGCCAAGAAGAAGTCTTCAGCAGCAGAGCCGCCCGCTGCCGAACCCACCACCACCGGAGCCGCCAGTGGTGGGGAAGCGCCGCGAGGAACCGGCGCTGCCGAGAGCCCACAACGCCGCCAGTCCAAAGACAAGGCAACAGCAGCGTCGGCGTCTCAATCTCACCGCGTCCTTCTCAAGAGGCGCGGGACCGACAATACATGATGCTCGCGCACCATACGCCGTTGGATCAAGGCTGCCGAGGATCCCGAGGCCCTCGAGACCCGCATGCACATCAAAGATGCCGGTACGAAGCGTGGCATCGCTTGCCATGGATGTTGCTCCTCCTAACTTGGTTAGAGTCCGAGCACATCCCGTTTTCGCTCCGACGCCGCTGCCGCCAACCACACCAAATGAAGCCTTAGCAAGAGCTCGCTTATTTAGATTACCCTCCAACGGCCGATAAGGTCGATTTAATGGAGGGCCACAATTCGTAGTCTCATCGGCTTCGCCAACGGCGACGCCCCGCTGGCAACCGAAGCGCTTGCAGCTCGCAAGAAGGCGACAAGGCACGAAATGATGGCGACGAGACTTACGGGGAGCAGCCACCGCACACTCCCTTCCCGAAGGCCAAGATCGCCGACTCACGGATCCACCTCGACAAATGACTCCACAAAGATCGCCGGATCCATGAGCTCGCGCGACCAAGGCAAGTTCTCCGAGAACGGCAAGAAGAAGAAGAAGCTCGAACTCGATCGAGCGCCAAGAGAAGCGTCGTCGGTCAAACGACGGTAGCCGGGCCCACTGTCGATATGCATGCGCCAGGGAACCGGCGACTTGTCAGATAGCGGTAGGTTGCCTGCTCACCCGTGAGTCATGCGGCAAGTCCGGGCTGACAAGAAAAACTTCAAACCAGATGTGCCGAGAAGTATGATGGCGGACACACCCATCGGAGTTCCTCAAAGATCAACACCATCGCGGTGCAGTGCTGGGGGACGAGACGACAAGATCCTCGCCAACTACTTTCCCCGGTGCTCAAGCCAAACGCCGATCTTGGCTCATGCACTTGCCGATGGCTCTATTTCTTCTTGGCAGATTTGTGCCACCAGCTTGTTGGCGCCTTCACAGCGACCACAAGCCTCATGGCTGGAGAGTGATCTCCACCGCTTGCCTGTATGAGGGGGAGTCCCCGCAAGTTCATCCAGAGATTCAATGAGTGCACTACAACATCCTGACGCCCACCCCGCTGCAGGATCGCAGCATTCCATCGTAATGTGCGAAACCGCAGGATGAGGGAGGAGATGGCGATGTGCAAGTGAAAGACGCCGTGAGCTCTACGCCTGGCCGACAAGTGTGCATGCTACAAGAAGGAAGAAGACTCCTGTGAGAGAATGTGGGAGCAGAATCGACAAGGAGGAGATCGCCTTCAAGGAAAAGTCGGCGAAACAATGTAGGAAGAAAACCAAGAAGTACTAGTTGTCGAAAGCAGCCGGCAAGGATGGTGCCGCCAACAAGGCAAAGGATGGTGGCTCTGCAAGGAGGTTGCTGCTGACCCGACCGCCAAGTCGGGCGGCCACGACAAGCCCGATACCCAACAAGCAAGATCAGAAGATCCACCGCACTAAGGGCCACGATCTCCAAAGTCGCAAGAAAGTCGAGCATTTTGTTGAGCTACAGAGAGTCAATACGAGCAAGTAGACAAGGAGAAAGCCCAAGAAGGTGCACTAGCAAAGAAGTAAGAAGAGACCTTGGTCGGGGAGGACGCCAGAAGAAGGCCAAGCAAAAGAAGGAGATGACCTCCCGCGTCCGCAACGAGGAAGAAGACGAAGATGAAGATGACGAGGACATGGAAGACGACGAAGGCACGAAAGCAGGAGTTTCAAAAGGCAACAGAGGTCCTTTATGCTGACAAGGGTGCTTCTCGCATACCTCGAACCGCCAACTCAAACAATGGATGCGTGAGGTTAATGCAAGAACCCTCCATAGAGTCGCAAACCTCTCAAGTGGTCCAAGACGCCCATCATTTTTGACATTGAGGACCACCGATCGCATCATCGCGGCCGGGTGCTTGCCGATGTTGGTCTCGCCAACCATCCGCAACCTCAAGGTCACAAAGATGTTGGTTGACGGCGGGCCGGCTCGAACTCGATATCCTCTCAAGTGCTTCAAACTTCAAATCCTCGACAATGAGCTCAAGAAACTGGTACATTCCAAGGAATCAACCCAGAAGGAGCAAGCCCAAAGGGAAGATCACGCTGTTTGTAATATTCGTAGCGAGCTCAACTTCGTAATCGAGAGGGTCACATTTGACGCTGTCGACTTCCCATCGCCTCTACAATGGCATACTTGGTCGCCCAAAGACTCGCCAAGTTCATGGCCGCCTCATTATGCTTACAACCTACTCAAGATGCCCTACCGATAAGCGTTATTTCTATCCATGGCGACAAGAAGGACGCGCTTATCTCATACGACAAGATTTACCGGATGCAAGCAAGCAACAAAAGCAAACCACTTGTCATCAAGCTCCCGGGGAAGAAGAAGACCACCAAGTCCCAAGAAGAGCTCTGCTGCCCACTCCCAAGCGCACCTCCTCGGCGTCAAGCTATCGCCGAGGACGCACCATCGAGCTCCACCGCAAGTGCAAGAAGACGATGGCAGCTCCGCCAAGACCAAGAAGGTGCCCGCCAAGGAGGACTAAGACCGGTGGTACCTTCACCATCGCCACGCTTGATCCTAAATAGGAAGGCGAGCTCGCTGCTTTCCTCGGGCGAATGTCGATGTGTTTGCATGGCAGCCATCCGACATCCCCTGTTCCTGTGAAAGTAATTGAGCACCACCTAGTCAGTCATCCTCACGCTACGCCCGTCAAACAAAAAAGTTAGGAAACAGCAAAGGAGCGCCAAGAGTTCATAGCGTAAGAAATCAAGAAGTTAGAAGCGCAGGGCTTGTCGAGGAGTCCTCCACCCCACGTGGTTGGCCAATCCCAGAGTTGTATCATAGGCTAATGGGAAATGGAGACTTTGTATCGACTTCACCGATGTTAATAAAGCTTGTCCCAAAGACCCATTTCCCTTGCCGCCAGACGACCAGATTGTTGACTCCACTACCGGATGTGATCCGCTTTCATTTCTTGATGCATATTCAGATACCATCGATCTTCATGGCGTAAGAAGATGAAGAGAAACCACATTCATTACACCATGTGGCACGATCGCTTCATACGGATGCCTTCGGCTTGAAGAATGCCGGCTCAACCTTTGCAAGGGTAGTCCATGATGCCTTTGAACCACGTGATACGTAAATGTAGAAGCATACATGGATGACATAATCGTCAAGAGCAAGGACAAAGCAACTCGTTCAGGATTTTGATGAAACATTTGCAAATCTGCAAGATCAACCTCAAGCTCAACCCCGAGAAGTGCGTGTTTGGAGTCCTTCCTAAGTTTCTCGGGTTCTTTGTGTCTCAATGGGAATTGAAGCCAATCCCGACAAGATCAAGGCCATTGAGCGATCAAGCACCAAAGCGCCAAGGATGTCAAGACTTGCTTGGCTATGTGGTCGCTCTCAAGAGTTCATCTCTAAGTTCTGCTGAACGCGCCTCGCCGCTTTTCAAGATTTTGAAAAGGCAGTCCAATGAAATGGACTCGGTTTAGGTCATACCGCAGACTTGAAGAGATACTCGCCCTCCGCTCCAATACTTGTCGCACCTAGGCCACAAGAGAAGTTGTCGCTTATATAGCGGCAACCAATCAAGTGGTTAGTGCCACGTTAGTAGCGGAGAGGGAGGCGATGATGAGCCAAGAATCGAGGCAGACGATCCAAATGACAAGCAAGGGCTTCACCACAAGCTCGTCCCGATAAGGACAGATTAGCTAGGTTGCGACAAGACACGTAAAAGGATGGTGCAATACCAGCCACTTTGTCGGGCCCTTCCGCAGGGGCTAGGTCAAGGTACTGTGTGCGTGTTGCTTTTCTACCCTCATGGCCTCGAGAAAGCTGCGCCATTACTTCCAAGCACATGAGATAACAGCTTGTCACCGCTTCCGCTAAAGAGGATATTGCAAAATCCGTACAACAAAAGTGCGATTGTCGAGTGGGCACTGAACTGCAAGCTTTGGTCTCAAGTTTGAAAGCACTTCAACTATCCAGCAGCGTAGCATTGGCAGTAATTCATAGCAGAGTGGACGCCAACGCAATTCAAGAAATTCCAGAGACAAGCATCCCCGCAAGGAGGCAAATAAAGAGTGGTCGATGTACTTTGATGGAGCCTTCTCAAGGCAAGGCGCCGGTGCCAAGGTCGCTTATCGCACCCACCGAGAGCACCTCAAGTACATAGTCCGATGCACTTTCCCAAGGAACAAGCAACAAACAATACCGCAGAGTATGAAGGTTTGCTTGCCGGCCTCGTGATTGCAGAGACCTTGGGATCAAGAAGCTCATTGTCGGGGACTCGCAACTTGTCGTCCGCCAAGTAAATAAAGATTATCGAGTCCGCTGATGGAAACTTACGCCGATGAAGTAAGGAAGCTAGAAGAGCACTTTGAAGGCCCGCAAATGGAGCATGTTCCAAGAGCTCAGAACGATATAGCCGATGGCCTCTCCAAATGTGCCGCACTCAAGTTACCCGTGGAACTGTGAATTTTGTGCTCAAGTCGACTCACCAACCGAACACCATCAACAAGACAGAGCAAGAAGAGAAAATTGGTTTCCATGACTACTTTCCTACAGAGCTCCCCAAGCCGCCAAGAAGGTCCCTAAAATCAACGCGAATATCACCGAGGAGCAGTCTGCTCCGACAAACCATGCAGCTTTGTATCGTTGAAGCAAACGCCCCGACAAGTTTCGCCCCAGAGCTTGCACGGGGATCATCAAGTCCCATGACCTCTGTGTTCTTGCAGAGAAGCCGATGTTCCCAAAGGATAGAAGAGCCTTTAGTCCTTGTTGTCGAGCCACAAGCTCCAAAGATGGGCACAAAGAATCGCCCATTTCCTTCAGACAGAGAACTTCTCAAGAGCAAGAAGAAGCGAAAAAGTAGCCCTAAGAATAAGTATGTACCAGCTTTGTTGACAACATCCCGCATGTAAGAAGGCTCAACGGTGAAATTGAAGTGTATTTGCCGAAGATGGATGTAAGTCGCTGGCAGAGATATATGGAGGCATATGTGGTCACCACATCGGCAAGAAGAGCACTTGCCAAAGGCTTTCCTAAGAAGGTTTCTTCGCCGAAGCCTCCAGATGCAATCGCACAAGTAACCAAGTGTGAAGCGTGCAGGCCCATTCCAAACAGATTCATCAACCGCCAAGCTCTCCAGACGATCCCTTTATCCCGCCATTTTGGTCTAGGGCTCGACATCCTCGGCCCTTTCTCGCTACCGTCGGGGCTTTGAGTATCGGTGCGTGTAATGACCTAGTTTCGCTTTTGCCGAAGCTTAACGACGTAAAAGCTAAGTTGTCAAAGTTTAAGCATTCGACGATAAAGTTATTTTCCTTGAACGATCGTGACTTTGTATGGAAAACCATGCGGCGAAGGAACCAAGTCGCGGATCGGTCGCTACTTACTTTGTTTCGAGTCCGCCAACAACTTAAGTGAGTTATGGCTAGTCCGCGATAAGGTTGCTTGTTTGTAGCGCCCCGCCAAAGAAGTCATTGTTCCGCACTCAAGCCATGCAGAAGGGTGCTCGCACCGCAAGTTTCGAAAAGCGAGGGCAAGAATATACAAAGCCAAGAGTCGAGTAAAGGAAGTAATATAGCAAATATCGCCTGTAATAAAGTTATATTACAAAATAACTTATTAAGGCATCAAGCTAAATTGTTCTCGTAATCAAATAACAAATAAGAGGAGAAGAAGGGCGCGTAAGATTCAAGCCCCTAAGAAGCCGTAGTTGTTTGGGTCGGCAAGCCGTAATTGCCGGGTCATGCAGATCAAATAAGCTTTCGTCCTTTTCATGCATCCTTTTTCATTAAAAACATCCTACTTTGACACAAATTGTGGAGAATGAAAACATGAAAGAGAGGATTACAAGTTTTAAATGCGATAAGGCCCAAGGCTTACAAATTAAAAAGATAAGATGCCCGTAATCCTTTTCCCTGCCCTCTCTTCGTGAGGTAGGTCAAGGAGGCGAGAAGGGCAAAAGGAGCGCCTAGGTAAGCTACAGTGCGAAGGCACCAAGGAACATCCTGGCTCTCCGAGGGCTTAACGGAGACGGCGGCGCCGGAAGCGGG
Organism: Aegilops longissima; assembly: GCA_021605205.1. NCBI lineage: Eukaryota > Viridiplantae > Streptophyta > Magnoliopsida > Poales > Poaceae > Aegilops > Aegilops longissima. Next base: position 41,839 of record JAHIAM010005619.1, on the reverse strand, counting down.
CTCAAGACGGGCGGCAGGACGTCAAGACGCTGCCGAGGGCACTACGCCTCAGATTCGACTGACGGCCTTTGTCGCCATCCTCTTCCCTTCCGCAGCCTCCCCACGCCACGCCCAAGGAGACGACCCCGGAAGTTCAAGGAGCCATGACGCGATGATGGGTCGCCGGTGACGACGGCGGCCGCCGACAACTAATCGGGCCCGCTACCCTCGCTGTCGTTGTCGCCTCCTCCTCGCCACTCTCGCCGAGGGAATCTTCATTGTCGGAGGAGCTATCCACGCATCACTTCGCCCGAAAAGCCGAGATCCCCAAGACCTCGACGGAGAGGAGATCACCCTCCATTAACTTAAAATGGAGGGTAAACCCCGCCATCAGTCAGGATGCGGTGAACGCCTTCCACCCACGATCAAGATACATCACATTAGGGTCGGGAATACACGCGACTCGCGTCGTCACCGATCCCATAGCCCTCATGTGTAGTCTCGTCTCAGCGGATCCGACCATCGCGCCGCGAACGGAGCCGGAAGCCGAGGCGATAACGAGGCGCCTGGCAGCACTCGACGAAGAACTCGCAAGGGTCGCCCTCAGATGGACCGGCCATGGAGGGAACCACGGCGGAGGCGGAGACGGCCGCCCGCCCGTCCGCTTCTTCCCCGAGCGCCGACCTTGTCCACGACCTCGCCTCCCTCTTCCCTTGTGGTCGGCTCGCCACCCCGGCGTGGGGTTGGGAGGGCGTTGCCTAGGCGCGACCGCCGCCACCGATGAAGAATTAAGGTTCCTTTCTCCATGACGAATGAGAGAAAGGGGAGCGGTCGAGGAAAGGAAGAGATGGGAGAGTGCGGCTTCAAGGCCCCTTCCGCTTCTTCTTAAAAGAAGCAAGGTGGGGCTCTACGCCTGGCCAAAGGAATCAAGGCGAGGAAGAGCAGGAATCGGGCCGACTGCGCCTCTGCCGCGAACGCCCGCTTCCCACTTCCACCGTCCGCGACCCCAAGAGCATGGGAACCACGTATGGGATGCGTAATCGAGGCGACGGATGAGGCGATTTCAAGACGCCGCCCACTTCCCCATGACAACGCAATCGACGCGGCTGCTACGGAGAACGCGCGGACACGGAGTGGATTTGGTTTGACCAGTGCTGCGTTCGCGCCTTCTGCTTTTGGGCTCGCCCAACAATACGCAGACCGTATGGCCTGCACCGGGCTCTGCCGATGTACTAAAGTAAGGGTACCTTAGTACCCGAACTCGCAGACGGGCAACAGCAGCGGCCCCTCAGAGCAAGCCTTGCCGGGCGCTCCGCCAAGACCTCCGCTGCCCTTCTGGAAACAAGGCCCTGCAAGAGGAGCTTGCCGAAGGCTTGGTGGGGCGCCGAGCCCCTGCCGCGACAAGGATCTCCGCCACAAAAGGCGCTTGTCGGGCGGGCAACCTCTTCATCTCCGCCCCAATTATCCGCCAACGTGTCGCCACGGGTTTCTCCAAAACGCGGTCGACAGTCAGTTGTACCACCGGGAGCAAATGATAAGCGGCGCCGACGAGCTACCATCGTGGCAAACAGAGGTGTGCTTGACGGTCCCTCATTAATCGTTTCGGGCGATCGAGACGGCATTGATGACTCTTGTCCCTTGCCGCCGAAAGTTAGGTATAGATTATCGCACACCGCATGTAGGGTGTACCAACCTATGTTTTACTATTTTACCCTTGTCTACTTGGCACATGTGGTGACCCCTTGTGCCTATAAAAGGAGGCCCAAGTGCAACGTAGAAAGGGGTTCGGTCCAGCCCGACTCGCCCATCATACTCATATGAAACCATACTCAGCTAGGTCTTGTAGCTCCCATTGCTCCCTAGCATAAACACAAGATAATCCACAAAGCAAAGAAGAGGAGTATTATCTCCCAGAGCTCCAAGCCGGGTAACTGCTGTGCATCGCCGATCCGCTTTTGTGCAATCTCCGCCTCCAGAACCACAAGGGACCCAGATCCTGTAGGTGTTCGTGGGACACGATCACCCTCCCCGACAAGGGCCTAACAACAAACAATAATTCCTAAAATCCTCATGTCCATATTTCAATTTGCTACTGTTCTGTCCTATACAAAATTTTAGAGTTGTTAAACATGCAAAGTAGTGTCACCATGTTATTCTATGCATTTTTCTACCCCATTTACATATAAAGTTTATTTAAAATGGAGCTACGGTTATTTAGTTATGAAATAAATCATTTTAACATGGCTTTATGCAAAATAAACACAAACATCATGTTAAGCATTTTTAACACAGATGAAAGTAGCAGACTATGAAACTAGATGAAAAACTAAGCATTTTGCATATATAAGTTGTTTTAATCCGATGCATGGTTTGTGAGATTTTAAATGCATGAACATGAGGGTTTTTTTGCAAATCTGTCATCTATGAAAAACTAGACAAATTCGCAGACGAAAAAAAAAACACATGCAGGCCGAAACTGACTGGCCCGTTAGTGTACATGAGAGGGATTGGAGGGGGCTGCTCACATTGGGCCTCATGGGCCGGTTGGTGGAGGAGGTCGGGCAGGCCGAATCTGGCGAAGGGGACACGGGCCAGCGTGCGAAGCAGAGGGGGCGAGCGGTCGAGGCAGAGGCGCGGTCAACGCGAGACGAGGCGAGCGAGCTGCTGCTCGTAACTGAAGAGCAGAGGCAGCAACAGGTCGTGGCGAAGCAGAAGGCGGGCAGACTCGCGATGCAGGGGCAAGGGACCAGCGGGCGCGGCGGATCCGAGCAGTCCGAGGGTCGGGGAGGCGGTTCCCGGCGACGAGGAACTCCGGCGGTGGCGTTGTTCGATCGAGCAAAGCAGGCAGTAGCAGGTTCGAGCGGGAGAAGCAGAGGACGAAGGCAGACTTGGCGCGACGGCGGCACGATGCAGAGCAACGCACGAGCTCCGGCGAGCGGGCAAGGCGGAGGGAGAAGGGCGGCTCAGGCGGTTCAGGGCGCAGTCAAGGCAAGCAGCGCTCGCGTCCTGAAACTGACGAAGCGGGCGGCGACAGCTTCGTTCGTCTGATCGAAGCCGAGACGAGGCCCTGCGACGGGAGGCGAGCACGTGCAGTCGGGGCGAGAGGAGCCGGGCGGAGCCGGCCCGATCCGGCGGCAGGGATGGCAGGGACAGGAAGGACACACACGGAGCTCCGGTCGCCGGCGGCCATGGCAGCAGGGGCGAGCCCCTTTCGTTTCCTGGCAGATAAGAAAACAAAAGAGGAAGGGAGAGAGATTAGAGAAGGAAGGAGAGGGAAACAGGGGAGAGAAAGAGGAGACGAGTGGCGACTCATCTGCTGGTTCGGTCGGCCGGCGGCGGGGCTGTCGGGGTCCTTGGCCCAAGCGCAAGCAGGCGCTGTGCTCGCACGGGGAGAGTCGAGGAGGAGGCCTCGGGCATGAGCAGAGGAGGCTGGGGTTGTGGATGGATCTGAAATCGAGGGATGAAGGTGGTTGGCTTGGTGGGGAAAACGAGGAGGAGACCAGGTGGGCGGCGGCGGCGCTGGACAGGGGAGGATCCCTAGAAAATATGGTTTGGTCCAAACTGGACTAGGGGTACACTATATATATATATATATATATATATATATATATATATATATATATATATATATATATATATATATATATATATATATATATATATATATATATATATATATATGGGAAAAGATGGGAGTTGGAACATCCGATCAAAATTACTACGAGAATAAATAGCTTAGGGAGTCTAACAAAGAACCAAGATATTTTAGGATGTTTATGATGATCCGGACGACTGGTCATGACCGCCTGGATTGAGTTCGGGAGGTTTTGACGAGCAAGCGAGGGTTTGAGCACCGAGTAAAGAGATTAAGCTGCCGACAAGAGGACTCACAAACCCGCTTGGTCTCTGAACTGACAACTATAGACGCGGCAACTACGAACGAACTAAGAGTTTTTATGAAAACATGCAGATGCAATGCGAATGATGCGATGATAAAATGCGACATACAAATGAAACACATGGCGGTCACGCAAAACGTGGAAGGCGTCTGAAGCGTCGGTCTCGGGCGTTACAAAACTCCACCACTACAAGAGATCTCATCCCGAGATCTAAGGATCGCACCGGAGAGAAACGGAAGAGGAAGAGGAAAACAAAGTTGCTTCTTGGCAAACGAGTGAACCCAATGAACCTTGAGAGGTTGAAAACTTGAAAAAAGAACACAATAGAGTTGAACGAAAATTGAGAGCACTCCGAAAGAAAGAGAAACAAGGAACACCATGTGAACCTTGGAGGTTAAACAATTTCAAGGAAAGAATACAGCGGAGATGAATGAAGTTGAGAACACTCCGTTAAATGAGAGGAACAAGTAACATTATGAGAACCTTGTAGGCCGAAAGACATGGAAATAAGAGCTTCACGAACGAAAAGAATATGAGCACATCGGTATAATGAGGTAGCCAAGGAACAAGAATGACAGAATTTGGACAGCACTCCGGATGAAAAGAGAAGAAAACTTGATAAGATGAAAAGAACTTGAGCAGAGGACACAACGCTCCGGTTAAATGGATAAGCACGAAAAGAACACGGTCCTCGCAATTCGAGATGATGAGTGAAAAGAGCAACATCACAATGCCTCCATAAGAAAGAATAGAAGATAGCTCATTGGAATAAAAGAATGGAGAAGAAAATGACAACTTCTGCCACAAATGATCTTGGAGAGCACCCTTCCAAGAAGGTTAGAACGGAGTTGTTGGAAAACCAACAATGAAACTAATAAGCTTGTAGTGGGCTTATGGAAAACTTCTCAAAATAGAGGCGAAATTCTGCCACTACGGAAACAGTTGATTGGATTGAGATCAACAAGGGGATGAAACTTCTTCACCAAGATGAGAAGGAGAAAATTTGATCATTGGTAAACACCACAAATAGCTACATTCCTTAGGGAAGGCTATAGGTGAAATATAACCCAATACAACTCCAACAAAAAGATTGATTGGTTGAAAAGATCTCTTGAACGAAGATAAAATGATGGATTTAAATATGTCACTCTTGAAAACTTTGTGAATCATGAAACCCGAAGGGGAATTATCCAGAATGACATAACACCACCTCAAAAGATAAGGTAGAAAGAATTGCACTTCGGAATGCAAGATGAAGAATGCTTGAACTCCTCACAACAAAACATGTGTAGAGCATCGTGTTAATTTTAGAGTATAGCTTGGTGGAACTTAACTTCTAGAGAAATCTTGAAGAACAATTGAAGAATGAAAAGAATCCTTGATGAACCACCATGTAGAAACTCTCGAAGAACTCCGGATAGATAAAAGGATGGTCGCAAAGAAAAGAAGCTTGAAAACAATAAGATGAAGCCTTGCAATGATTAGATGAAGCTTTGAAATGATATAATTGAAATAACTTGGAGCTCCAGAAAGAAAAATGAACAAATGAGATCAAGAATTTTCATGAATCTCCGGAATAAGGAATTAATCACTTGGATGAAACAAGAATAATAATTACATTATGCTTAGCCTTCACCAATTTAGATTGATGACAAGCAACAGATTTGGCATACTACTTATTCTCGTAGAAAGGATTAAGATAGATATTGCGCAAACTTGGGAAGGTCTTCATCGAACCACCGGTAGGATTGAAACAACAAATACATTGATATGGTAACGAAGGAAGAGAAATCTTGAACGAACCACCGTAAGAATTTAAAATGAAAGTAGCAAAGGCATAATTCACTGGGAAGAATTAGAAAACGAATAAAGATACTTGACAAGATTTAGATACAAGTGAACGAAGATATCACGAGCTGATTAGAAAAATACTTGAATGATGCACCGGTAAGATTTGGAGAATGAGATCTGAAAGCTGAGAATGAATAATACTGAGATGATGACTCCGGAGAATCAACCCGAAAAGGCTCCTGAACTGCTCCGGATGGGTGAAAAGAATTCTCACAATCGAAAACAATTATGAGAGGACGGCATCAAGCTTGAACCACACATCTTCAAGAGAATGGACAAGATTTAGGGGAAACTCTTCTTTGATCTTCAAACCCGAGAATGACGACGAGAAACCACCATGAATTGTTGAGATACTCCGGTACGAAAATTAGAAAGGTTGAACCAACGATGAAAAGAATTTGAAGCGATCTTGGAGAAGGAATATGAGTGATGATACTTCATTCTTACATCAAACTTCGAAAAGAATTTGGGAATAGCTCCGGGAAAATTAGAAGAGTCAGTAAGATCCCGGGAAAAGACCTATGGGTTAGGGCCCATTCAAAACACCTTTCGAAAAGATTGCTTGAAAGATATTGCACCGGTTGAATTAAATGGCTCAAAAGAGATAACAACCTCGAAATAGCTTGAACGGATTAGGAATGAAAACACAAATCTCCTGAGATGTCTTCAGCACTCCAGAACAAATGAATGGCGAGAAGTGGATGATTAAGAGATGCACCGACATGAGAAAACATTAGAAAGGAGTAAAGGGATATGATCAACACCGAAATCTTGAATTGGATCCACCGGAGAAGAAAAGAGAACGGAGAATGATAAACTTGTCGCTTCCTTAGCATCTTTATTGGAAATCACCGGATAAGAACATTGAAAGAAAAGAATGGAAAGACTTCCCAACAATAAAAAACAAAGGATACTTGATTAAGAAATCCGAGTCCTTTAGAAAAGGGTGGAGGGAGGAAAAACAAAGGCAACTTGGGGATGGTATGAAATGCATAATCGCTGAAAAAGCTTAAAATTGATCTCGCGAATGTTGAAATGATCGGATCCACTTGAAGAGAAGCACGTCGGTTGAAAGAGAATTGACACGACAACCTCAATGATCAAGAAGGATTATTATTCACATAGAAATATGATAACACCATTTAGGGAAGGTATGGAATCAACACTTGACATTGAAGCAACTCAAATAGCTCAACTCAAAACAAAACAAAGGATTGGCTTGCAGAATAAGCCGGAACAAACGTATGATAGAGATTTCGTCCAAAGTTTTCATGGTTGGGCCCACACAGGCTCGATCGTATAGCACCATCATGTACAAGGTAGTGCACATGACATACTAAGCATCCCCGAGTTAGCATAGCCAATGACTCTTTAAGACACAACGAGACCACTGTAAAACCAACCGTGGATAGGCAGACCACTAGACGTCGAACCCCAATCTCATATCATACATCTGTTGGAAAGATATCCTAAGAGCTACTTGAATTCCCACTTATAAACTCCCGAAACTTTCTGGTTATGCAATCAGGTGTTGGGGATACAGGGGACGCAATATATCTCAACCAAACTAACAATACCTAGATCCAACTGTATCCATCCATCAACACATAACCAAGAAACCTTCGGAAATCATTTACCTCAACCTTCGAAAAGCATCCGTTATACGAGTTATGGCAATACTCCCGAACTCCCGCCCCAGTACTGGGTGGCGTCGAGGTGATCTCACCAACAACTCGCATAAAAGAGATTTTCAAGTCGGCGAAACTCGTATTCCAGAATCGCAACGATAAAATTGTGACGACAACACCTGAGCTCAACTCCCGGACACCGCCACAACCCCTAAATGTCGAGGCACCAAGAACAATGTTCTCGCCACAAAACCATCGGAACGATTCCAAGATACCAGCATGATCCTAATTTTTTTTTTGTGAAATTTGAGGAGAGAAGAGTCAAAACATCTACGTCAGGAGGCCTCACTAGAGCGACTAAGGAACTGAGGAGTAAAAAGAATCCTACTCTCCGATATATATAATCCTAAGACACAAAACTTTTTTTCTAGACTCAACAACGCCAGCGATTCGACTGCTGGGGGGGCTCCTAAGTCGGGATGGCTCGACACTAACTTGTAACGCCCACAATGCGGCTATATTTCCCACGTGTCGAGGCACGACTTGGAGGCATAACCGCATGGTGGTTTTGTCGCAAGAAGGGTCATCTTCACACAATCCCATGTAATGAACAAGAATGGGATAAAGAGTTAGCTTACAATCGCCACTTCACACAATACATAAATTAAACATACATCACTCAGAGTACAATCAAGGTCCGAGTACGGAACCAAAATAAAAGAAGACAACCCCAAATGCTAGATCCATGATCGTCCCAACTGGGCTCCACTACTGATCAGCAGGAAACGAAACAACACAACGAGCAAGATCTTCATCGAGCTCCAACTTGAGCTCGCTTGCGTCATCTGCACTAGTATCATCGACACCTGCAACTGTTTTGGTAGAATCTGTGAGTCACGAGGACTCAGCAATCTCACACACGCGAGATCAAGACTATTTAAGCTTATAGGAAGGAAGGGGTAATGAGGTGGAGCGGCAGCAAGCACTAAGCAAATATGGTGGCTAACATACGCAAATAATAGCGAGAAGAGGAGCAACGGAACGGTCACGAAGCTATTAGTGATCAAGAAGTGATCCTGAAACTACTTACGTTCATATATAACCCAAACCGTGTTCACTTCTCGGACTCCGCCGAAAAGAGACCATCACGGCTACACACTCGGTTGACGTATTTTAATTAAGTCAAGTGTCAAGTTCTCTACAACCGGACATTAACAAATTCCCATCTGCCACATAACCGCGGGCACGGCTTTCGAAAGATAATACCCTGCAGGGGTGTCCCAACTTATCCCATCAAAAGCTCTCACGTTCAACGAAGGATATTCCTTCTCCCAGGAAGACCCGATCAGACTCGAAATCCTGGTTACAAGACATTTCGACAATGGTAAAACAAGACCAGCAAAGCCGCCCGAATGTGCCGACAAATCTGATAGGAGCTGCACATATCTCGTTCTCAGGGCACACCGAATGAACACTACGTACGGCAACTGATGATACCCCAAGTTGCCTAGGGGCGGCACCGCAAGTGGCTCTAATTTGGACCAAAGACTCGTAAGAGCACCGCCCGGGGTTAAAATAAAGATGACCCTGCTCACGAAAACCCAAGGGAAAAAGGCTTAGGTAGGCAAATGTAAAACCAAGGTTGGGCCTTGCTGGAGGAGTTTTATTCAAAGCAAACTGTCAAGGGGGTCCCATAAATCACGCAACCGCGTAAGGAACGCAAAAACAAGGAACATAACACCGGTATGACGGAAACTAGGGCGGCAAGAGTGGAACAAAACACCAGGCATAAGGCCGAGCCTTCCTCCCTTTACCAAGTATATAGATGCGTTAATTAAATAAGAGATATTGTGATATCCCAACATATCCATGTTCCAACATGGAACAATCTTCATCTTCACCTACAACTAGCAACGCTATAAGAGGGGCTGAGCAAAAGCGGCAACATAGCCAAACAACGGTTTGCTAGGGAAGGTGGGTTAGAGGCTTGACATGGCAATATGGGAGGCATGATATAGCAAGTGGTAGGTAGCGCAGCATAGCAATAGAGCGAACAACTAGCAAGCAAAGATAGAAGTGATTTCGAGGGTATGGTCATCTTGCTTGGAATCCCGCAAGGAAGAAGAATGAGTCCATGAAGAAGACAAACGTACGTAGTCGGATGAATCCTCACAAACGCGACGTTATCGGAACTAACCCGAAGAAGCAACACCGGAAAGAAGAAAACGACAAGGTAAACAACCATCACATGAACATGGCATTATGCACAATCAAGTATGATGCATGTATGGTTTAAATAGGGATGGCAAAGCAAAGTGCACAAACAAAACTACAAGTTAAGTGGAACTCAATATGCAACGAGTTGCATATTGACGAAACACCACATTCAGGTTATTTAGTTCGCTCTCGTTTATGTGTCCAACAATATTAAATGTTGTCAAACATGGCAAGGGGTGAAGCATAATAAAACTACCTATCTAGGCAAGTTTAAATGAGGCCGGAACAACAAACAATAATTCCGGAAAATCCTCATGTCCATATTTCGAATTTGCTACTGTTCTGTCCTATACAAAATTTGAGAGTTGTTAAACATGCAAAGTAGTGTCACCATGTTATTCTATGCATTTTTCTACCCCATTTACATATAAAGTTTATTTAAAATGGAGCTACGGTTATTTAGTTATGAAATAAATCATTTTAACATGGCATTATGCTAAATAAACACAAACATCATGTTAAGCATTTTTAACATAGATGAAAGTAGCAGATTATGAAACTAGATGAAAAACTAAGCATTTTGCATATATAAGTTGTTTTAATCCGATGCATGGTTTGTGAGATTTTAAATGCATGAACATGAGAGTTTTTCTGCAACTCATCATCTATGAAAAACTAGACAAATTTGCAGACGGGAAAAAAAACACATGCAGGCCAAAACCGACCGCCCGATAGTGTGCTGTGAGAGGGACCGGAGGGGTTGCTCACATTGGGCCTCATGGGCCGGTCGGTGGAGGAGGCCGGCAGGCCGGATCAAAGCGAAGGGGACACGGGCCGCGGCGGGCGAGGGGCGAGCAATGAGGCAGAGGCGCGGTCGACGTGAGACGAGGCGAGCGAGCTGCTGCTCAGAATCAAGAGCAGAGGCAGCAGCAGGTCATGGCGGGCGTATAGGGCAGAGTCGCGATGCGTAGGGCAAGGGACCAGCGGGCGCGGCGGATCCGAGCAGTCCGAGGGTCGTGAGGCGGTTCCCGCGACGAGGAACTCCGCGGGTGGCGCTGTTCGATCGAACAAAGCAGTGCAGAGCAGTTTCGAGCGGGCGGCGCAGAGGACGAAGGCGACTTGGCGCGACGGGCGGCACGATGCGTAGTAACGCACGAGCTCCGCGAGCGGGCAAGGCGGAGGGAGAAGGACGGCTCAGCGGTTCAGTGGCGCGTCAAGGCAAGCAGCGCCAAGGCCTGAAATCGACGGCGGGCGGCGGCAGCTTCGCTCGTCTGATCGGCGAGACGAGGCCTTGCGGCGGTAGGCGAGCACGGGCAATCGGGCGAGAGGAGCTCATGGAGCCGCCCTATCCGCGGCAGGGACGGCAGGACGGAAGGAGACACACGGCGACTCGGCCGCCGCGGCCATGGCAGCAAGGGTGAGCCCTGCTTCGCTTCGGCAGATAAGAAAACAAATGAGGAAGGAGAGAGATTAGAGAAGGAAGGAGAGGGAAACAGGGAGAGAAAGACGAGACGAGCGGCGACTCATCTGGCTGGTTCGTCGGCGGCCGGCGGGGGCTGTCGGGGTCCTGGCCCAAGCGCAAGCGGGTGCTGTGCTCGCACGGGAGAGTCGAGGGGAGGCCTCTGCATGAGCAGAGGAGGCTGGGGTTGTGGATGGATCTGAAATCGAGGGATGAAGGTGGTTGGCTTGGTGGGGAAAACAAGGAGGAGACCAGTGGGCGGCGCGGGGCCGGACAGGGAGGATCCTAGAAAATAGGGTTTGGTCCAAAATGGACTAGGGGTACACTATATATATATGGGAAAAGATGGGAGTTGGATCATCCCATCAAAATTCGACGGTCGAGAATAAATAGCTTAGGGGAGTCTAACAAAGAACAAAAGATATTTTAGGGATGTTTGGCGATGATCCGGACGCACTGGTCATGACCGCCCGGATTGAGTTCGGGGAGGTTTCGGACGAGCAAGCGAGGGGTTTGAGCACTGAGCAAAGAGATTAAGCGGTCAGACAAGAGGGACTCGCAAACCCGATTGGTCTAGGAACGGACAACGGATAGACGCGGCAACTACGAACGAACTAAGAGTTTTTATGAAAACATGCAGATGCAATGCGAATGATGCGATGATGAAATGCGACATACAAATAAAGCACACGGCGGTCATCCAAAACGTGGAAGGCGTCTGAAGCGTCGGCCTCGGGGCGTTACAACAGTTTAAGAGGTGCCACAACAGTTTCAGATTCATAACCATAGAAAGGATCAGATTCAACCAAAGTAATTAACTCAGGATCGACAGAGAATTCATAATCCTTATCAGTAATAAAGATAGGCAAAGTAGCAAACTTAGGATCATATTGCATTCTAGCATTCAAAGATTTTTCTTTGCACTTGCATAATAATTTTTTAAGATCATCTCTATCCTTACAAGCAAGAAAGTCCCTAGCTACCTCTCCATCCATAACATAACCTTCGGGCATAACAGGCAATCCATATCTAGGAGAGCTAGGTCTAACATGTGTTTCAAAGTGTTCAGTTTCAAAAATATCATCATCTTCAGCATGATCAATAGTTCTAACTCTAGCAAGATGTTCATCCAGTAATTCACCCAGTGGCACAATTTTATCAAGCATCATAAGCGTCATTCATAGAAGAAGTAGCATCATCAATAACACGCGACATGTCAGAATCAACAGCAGGTGTAGGTGTCGCAAGTTTACTCAAAAAGAAGGTGAATCAAGTGCAGAGCTAGATGGCAGTTCCTTACGTCCCCTCGTAGTAGAGGGAAAAAATCATGGTTCTATTATCTTCCAAATTCCTCACACTGATCAACAGATATAAATCCCAAGTGACTCGAAGAATAGAGCTATGCTCCACGGCAACGGTGCCAGAAAAAGGTCTTGATAACCCAGAAGTATAGGGGATCGCAACAGTTCTCGAGAGTAGAGTATTCAACCCAAATTTATTGATTTGACACAAGCAGAGCCAAAGAATATTCTCAAGTATTAGCAGCTGAGTTGTCCAACCACACCTGAAAGACTTAATATCTGTAGCAAAGTATTTAGTAGCAAAGTAATATGGAGGTACAGTAACGGTAGCAAAAGTAATGGTAGCAGTTATGTAGTAGTTGTAACAAAGAGCAACGGCACAAAGAATTTAGCAAAGATCAATATGTGAAAAGCTCAGAGGCAATGGATCGGTAATGATAATTGTGTCGGATGATATTCATCATATAGCAGTCATAACCTAGGGTGATACAGAACTAACTCCAATTCATCAATATAATGTAGGCATGTATTACGTATATAGTCACACGTGCTTATGGAAAAGAACTTGCATGACATCTTTTCTACTACCCTCCCGTGGCAGCAGCGTCCTAATGGAAACTAAGGGATATTAAGGCCTCCTTTTAATAGAGAACCGGACCAAAGCATTAGAACTTAGTGAATACTTGAACTCCTCAAACTACGGTAATCACCGGAAAGAATCCCAATATTGTCACCTTGGGGTATGCGGATCATAACTCGTAATAGATGTCTACAACTTGCAAGATAGGATCAAGAACACAAATATATTGATAAAAACATAATAGGTTCAGATCTGAAATCATGGCACTCGGGCCCTGGTGACAAGCATTAAGCATAGAAAAGTCATAGCAACATTAATCTCATAACATAGTGGATACTAGGGATCAAACCCTAACAAAACTAACTCGATTACATGATAAATCCCATCCAACCCATCACCATCCAGGAAGCCTACAATGGAATTACTCATGCACGGCGGTCAGCGTCAACAAATTGGTGATGGAGGAAGGTTGGTGATGATGATGGCGACGAATCCTCCTCCGGGAGCCCCAATGACTCCAGATCAGCCTCCCGATTAAGAACGGAGGCGGCATCGGCTCCGTATCGTAAAACATGATGAATCCTTCTCTTCGATTTTTTTCTCTCTAGATGTGAATATATAGAGTTGGATTTAGGGTCGGAGGAGGTCTAGGGGGGCCACAAGCCACCAGGGCACGCCCCATGGGGGCACACCCCTGTGCTTGTGGCCAATGAGTGGACCTCTCTCGTTGATTCTTTCGCCAATGTTTTTATATATTCCAAATATTCTTCAGAATTTTCAGGTCATTCCGAGAACTTTTATTTTGCACAAAATAACACCAAGGCAATTGTGCCGAAAACAGCGTCATCCGGTTAGTTCCATTCAAATCATGCAAATTAGAGTCCAAAACAAGGGCGTAAGAGTTCGGAAAAGTAGATATGTTGGAGACGATTATTCTCCCCTTGGCCCATTAGGCCCATATACTCCCCGTAGGTCTCCCGTAACCCTTCCGTGACCCCATGAATACCTATTATGCTCGTAAACCTTTCCGTGACCAAATAACATCTTCATATATATCAATCTTTACCTCCGACCATTCTCAAGCTCCTCATCATGTTTGTGATCTCATATGGGACTCAACAACGCTCGTCACCAACTCACATAACTCATATAATACTATATCGCCAAGAAACGTTAGCGTGCAGACCCTACGGGTTCGAGAATGATGTAGACATGACCAAGATGCCTCTCCGGTCAATAACCAATAGCGGGACCAGGATGCCCATATTGGTTCCTACATATTCTACGAAGATCTTTATCTGTCAAACCTTTATGACAGCATACATAATTCCCTTTGTCTGTCAGTATGTTACTTGCCCGAGATTCAATCATCGGTATCTTCATACCTAGTTCAATCTCATTACCGGCAAGTCTCTTTATCCATTCGATAATACATCATCTTGCAACTAACTCCTTAGTCACTTTGCTTGCAAAGATCTTGTGATGTGTATTACCGAGAGGGCCCAGAGATACCTCTCCGACACATAGAGTGACAAATCCCAATCTTGATTCACGCCAACTCAACATACACCGTTGGAGATACATGTAGAGCATCTTCATGATCACCCAGTTATGTTGTGACGTTTGATAGCACACAAGGTATTCCTCCTATATCCAGGAATTGCATGATCTCATGGTCGAAGAATATGTATTTGACATTAAGGAAGCAGTAGCAATAAACTGAATGATCATATGCTAAGCTAACGGATGGATCTTGTCCATCACATCATTATCCTAATGATGTGATCCCGTTATCAAATGACAACACATGTCCATGGTTAGGAAACCTTAACCATCTTTGATCAGCGAGCTAGTCTAGTAGAGGCTTACTAGGGACATGATATTTGTTTATGTATCCACACATGTATTTAAGTTTCCGGTCAATACAGTTATAGCATGAATAATAAACCTTTATCATGAATAAGGAAATATAATAATAACAACTTTACTATTGCCTCTAGGGCATATTTCCATGAGCGAACCGGTAGGTTTGATCTGGACTGTTCGATTTCACTTAAATCTAACGGTTGTGTTTTATTCAGTCCCAACTCGGTATCAGCCAAAAAGGAGCTCCCAAATGGCCTAGTTTATTTCTAATTCCGTCTAAACAAAATAAATCACTATAACTTTTATAAAATGAACACATGTAACTTCAAACTCTTATAACTTTTTACATGTAAGTCCAATTGGAGTGAATTTTTTTGTAAACTGATCATTATGAAAATACCTTACCAATAGAACAATTTAAAATCACTTTTGAATAATTTGAATTTGAATTCTAAATAGAACTAAATACAAACTTGTATAGGGTCTAAAATGAAAACTATAACTCCATTTTGAATGATTCTTTTTGCAAAATGATCCTTATAGCGTAAACATTCAAACAGGTTAACTGGTTTTCAAATTTGAACATGATAAAATTTAGTTTGACTAGAGTAGAAACAACAACGGAAATTGCTGCCATGACAACCTTTTTTTATGCTATGTAGTAAATGTATTGAAGTCTATTACTATGTATCCTTATGGATGTATATATGATTTTAATGTGCAACTAAAAATGTATGTATGATTTATTGTAATTTTTAAATGTGTAGAATATATTTAATTATTGGGGTATTTAAAAAATACTGAATAGTTACTATTGGTGTGTTCTTATTAATGCACGGTAAAAATGTGTAGTACTAGTGGTGTGTGGCTCTCGTTGAAGCTACTAACGACCACCTATAATTATTATATAAAAAGAATAACTTTTTTTATTAAATCATAAGCCACTAGTATGACAAGTAGTCAGTGGCACGTGTTGTTTGTGGCACACCACTGATATATGTGTCACTACTGATGTGTAACTACCGACACACCGCTAGTATGTCGACAACTAGTGGCATGTGGATGGCACACTATTAGTAACCACTTTGGCATGATACCAGTATGTGTCATTCACACATCATTAATAGGCTTATTGCAGTAGTGTAGGCCTAAGCATTTAAGATAGACTCATGCAGTGTCAATATACCTTTGTTATTTTACTTATCATCTTTGAGCGTTTAAGTGTACTTTCAAAAATATCTTCTTAATCAACAGAAAGAGGCAAAGTCTTTTCTGAAACAGAAGCACGAGATGTGAACTTTCAAGATATATTTACTGTTCTATTAGAACAAGAGAAATTCCGAAATCACTAATTGAGGAACACCCCTTTCAAAGATCACTCCCACCCACCCTAGGATGCGACATGTGGCACGATTTGTGCCATTAGTCTTAACCTGTGAGTTTTCCTTTTTTTGTAAATCTGTTTATTCAAAATATATTATCTCATAAACCATGCGTCCAAATCTTGAACCGTTTTAATCATTGGATTCTCCGCGTTGAGATCTTCAAACTAGATCCATGTCGATAAGCTTCGATGAACATTTTTCATAAAAAATAATGAAAAAACCGAACCAGGAGCATGTTTTATTTTCCCTTTCCGAGAGCCGCTTCTGAGAGGCGCGACCGTGCCTCTCGCGGAAGGAACATAGTAAAAAAATGAGTTTTTTTTATTTCTGAGAGAGCAACGGTCGTGCCTCTCATGGAAAAAAAAAGAGAAAAACCGTTTTCTTTCGTTTTAGAGAGGCACAACCATGCCTTTCACGGAAGGAAAATAAAAGAGAAAACAATTTTTATCCGTTTTTGAGAGGCACGACCATTCCTCTCACAGAAGTAAATCCGTGCCTCTCACGGAAGAAAAAAACCGCATTTTTCCCGTTTCCGAGAGGCACGACCATGCCTCTCACGGAAGACAAAAAGATAAATCATGTTTTTTTTCGTTTCCAGGAGGCACGACCGTGCCTCTCACGGAAGCAAATCTGTGCCTCTCTCGGAAGCAAAACCGTGCCTCTCACAAAAGAAAAAAATCGTGTTCTTTGAGCAAAAAGTAAATTTCAATACTTTTTTGTGGAGAAGCTAAGAAAGGCAGGTGGAAAAAAAAATACATCTAAAGGACAAAAATGCGTGCGGAAAAATAAAAAAAATTCGAAGAAAGCGCCCATAGCACGACATGTTCGGCAGCTAAGAGCGCGTGAAGTAGCGCGATGTTAGCCCACCCTAAGTGATCCTTGGGGAGGCTTCCAAAGGAGGGCTCCTCAATTAGTTTTTTTAGAAACACTTGTAAATTATTCATATTAATAACGCTTACATGTACACTGATATGAACCTAATATCCAAGAAAATACAAAGTAACTCCTATGACTAAGAATTAAATGAAATCTCTTGAAATCACCTTCTTCGCGGTATCAATCTCTGCTCAAACAAATACTCCGAAGACTTTGGTAAAGATGCTGCAATTGGACTAGAGCAACGGTGTTGTTCCTCTTTCACCCGCATGAACATTACCAATAATGGTTTTTGAAAGTGCCTTGACTCGCCCATCCAAAAATATGGGAAGCCTTGATCGATGAATGTACTAGGGGCGGGGATGACCCCCTAGAAGTGCAGGCCATCGAATCACTATATCTTCACCATGGTGTCGATGTAAGATTTCACCTCCACAAAGAATCATACCAACATAAAAAAGCTTGACGCAGCAACATAAACTCATCATATCCAAATAATCGGATCTGCGAGGACAAAAAACTCTCAAACCTCATGGCACCCTCAAAAGGACAAGATAAATTTATTCTCACAAAACTATGATGATCACTAGACGTTGACGAAGAACATAAAGATCTTAAAGATCCCAGGTGCCCCCATCTCTCAGCGCCAAGATGGCAGCCGGAGGCGAGGGGACCTAAATTTCTCAGATGGCGGCGACGACGGCGGCACGAGAAAACCCTAGCAGATGTTGGTAGCTCCTCAATTAGTTGCTTTCGAGACATTCTTCTTGAACAAAACATTGGAGGCAAAGGTCCATGGGTAATCCACGAAATTACTAATTGAAGAATACTCCTTGCAAAGATCACTCCCGCCTCCGCAGGATGTGACAAGTGGGAGCTGCATGTGTGCCACTTGTCGCAACCTGAGAGTTTTCCCTTTTTTCCTAGATTCATTTATTCAAATTGGTTTATCTCTTAAACCATTGTAACACCCCAAGAATCATGCTACAATAAATCAACACTAATAATGCCAAGTCACCCTGATTACTAAGCTAAATTTCCCCTTGATTGAAACCAATCAAATTCAAAATTCGAATGCAAGTCAAATTCTTAAAATTCCAAACATTAAAATAAAAATGTAGGTTTGTTTGCAAATATTCACTAACTATTTGTCTAGGATAAATCAACATTATTTGAATAGTTAAAATGCCCTTAACGTATTTAAAATTGAACCAGTAACATTTAATTGGTTCTTTTCAATTTAAATAAACACTTAATTTATTTAGAATAAATTAAAACCTTGTGTGCTAGTGCAACATATGTCCTAGTATTATGTGCCAAGATTTCATCTTAAACCAAATTTGTTTAGTACCTCAAAATGAAGTAAAATAGTAAGTAAAATATTAAAAAAAACAGAAACTAAAAAAGGAAACTTACCTACTGCGCTGCTGGGCGTAAGTAGCACAGTACTTGTCCCAGCCGAACAACACAGTCATCGTCCTCATCGCACTGTCAGCATGCGCACGACCGATGGCCGACACCAAGGCGCTACACGGCGTCGGGAGAGGATAAGGGAGACCCCCCTCGCGCTTCTGCACGAACCCTAGCCTCCCCTTTCCCTTGCCCTCCCTCTCCCATACAACAATAGCCCGACGCCACCATCACCGCCCTCTCGCCGTAGACCCGCTGCTCTGATGCCTCCCCAAGCCACAAGGTTATGTCCCAGGGGTGCACCGTTGTCGACCACGTCCCCGATGACGGATGATTCGAGCCGGGCTACGCCGAATGGTCGCCATCGGCTCGTTCTCTACCTCGGACGCCGCGCCCCATGGCTGTCAATGCGCTCCACCACGAGCCCTCCTGCTTCACCGAGACGTCCGCAAGCCTCCCTTGTGGTGTAGCGGCCACAGCACGACGCGCGCGCTCCCAGCACCGCCACACCAGCACCAGACTAGGTTTTTCAAGGAGCTGTAGCGCGTGAGTTCCAGGACCGTGCTCCTCCTACGCGTGAGCTCCAACGCCCGGCCTATGCATCGCCCCACGCTCCCGTCCGCGGTGGAGGCACGGGAAGGTCCGACCGTGCTCGCCGGGGATCGGGGACCGGCCAGCCCCTTGACCGATCCCCCCATCTGCGGCTCAGCCTTGCGCGAGCTCGACACCCTACCCATGGGGGGCCAACGACCCGCGGCAGATTCAGCCACCGGCGAGTGCTAGCAGGATGAGCGGTGGCATTGCCCTCGCGAGCTTGATGCCGGTTTCAGCAGAGAGCGTCAGGGATGCAGGGCGGAGGCCCGCCGGAGGTTGCCTCAAGGAAGTTGCAATCGTCCCTACGCGCGTGGACTCGGCCGCATGGCCCAAGGAACGCGTTGTCGCCGCTCACCCTCTGCCCCCGGGAGATGGCGCCGGGTGCGCCCTCGTTTCTTCGCCGAGAGAAGACCTGAAGAACAAGAGCTTAGAGAAGCTTGCCATATAAAAAACAAGGAAAGCAGGGCACTAACTTGTCCGTGGCAACCCACTTCCTCCTCTTCAAGGCCCATTGTGGCGAGCCGGTAAAGTTTTCCGGCCGCGCCCTCCTCTGAGAGGTGTGAGGCCCGGGAGTTGGCACCCTGGAATTCTGCACGTGGCTCCCGATGTTTGAGGCGGTGGCCGCGCCCCCGGGCGGGACGGCGCCACCATCGTTCGTAGGCGTGGGGCGGGTTGCTGTGCAGTGGGAGGTTCAACACGCCCGTCCGCTGTCGCCAGGGGCGCTTCGACCACGGAGCCCTCAGGGCCTGGAACTACCAAGAAGGGGTTGTCCCGAGGCCCCAACTGGCCATCGGGTACCAGTCCCCACTAGTGAAAGCGCGGCATCCCCTCCACGAGGGCCACCCTGCTGGTGTAGTTGTATAGGGGATACCCTTTCTCAGGGAGCTAACCTGGCAATTCACCGGTCAGGACTCGGGATATCTCATCTAGTATGTCGGGGGACAGACACTAGAGGTGCATCGTGACTTCTGTACGGTGAAGGCTCACATGGGGCGAGAATGGTGCTGAAGGGGAGAAATGCACTCACGGAGGAATTCCTTCACCACCATCACTGTCGTCACTCCTGTCGCCCTCAGGACGGATGATGTGGAGCATCCTACTATCATCCCCATGTACACTATGACTATTCCCCAAGACCCAATAGGACATAGGATGAGAGTTCGACCATACGCCATTGGAGAAAAGGTCAACTCGCTCCTCTCCGAACCGTCACTTTCCACATGTGAGACATGGCTACTGCCTCAAACATATGTGCTTTGCCTCAAACATATGTGCTTTGCTTTGCATAACCAGGAACTAAGAAGAAGACCATGGTACAGCTAGGATCATTGGGCAAGATGGAGAGGACACCAAGCACGAGGACCAAGAGGAAGAGCCGCCAGAAAGCTACACCTCTCAGACGACCGATGACCTCAGGACGATCGACGGCCTTCGGACTTCCGACGCCTAGAGACTCCACCAGCCAGAAGGCCCAGCCGACAAGTCCTATAGCGGTCGGACGACCGACGACCTCCAGACGTCAGACGTCTACAGGAAATCCGGTGTCCCTCGACCAGAGCCAAAATGTTAGAAGTCGGACGCCATCCGGACGTCCGGACCCCAAGAGCGACCGGACGACCGACACTTGTCGGACGTCCAACACAACCTGTCTATGCACAGAGATCGGGCCCGAGGCCCATGTACCGCTTCACCCATCACTTACCCCTTCATGGCCCTAGACTATATATACTCGTCCACCTCCACCATTTTAGGGTTTGCAAAGTGATAGCTCATTTGTATGTGAGCTTTCCTCCTACCACTCCTCTTGAGAGAGAGAGAGAGAGAAAGAGAGAGAGAGAGAGAGAAAGAGAGAGACTACCACTCCCATGGAGTTCAAGAACTCCATGTGAGAAGATCCCTAGTGGATGAAGCCCCCGCAAGGGAAGATCCTCTATGGACTCAAGACCTCCTTCTAGGAGATGAACTAGTTACCGTTTGTATCGTCCTTTGTTGACTTTGGATCGTGTATCTCCCTTTGTGTTCATCGATCTAGCACATGTGTGACTCTTTCTTCTTCATTTGAGTGATTCCTCTCGTTCCCCTCGTGCTTTCCCTCTCTTCGTGTTCTTCACGGATCCCCTCCATTTCGTGAAAGATCGGCCCATTGGGTTCCACCCTACATCATCTTGGTATCATGAGCCATGTTGATCACGAATTTGGAGCCCCCCACCATTTTCTAGCCTTGTTTTGCTTGATTTCTTCCTAAATTTCGAAAATCCCCACCAAAAATAGCCCCAATTTTTTGTGATTTATTAGTTTGGTGATGTTTTGTTGAATTTGATCCATGGAATTGCTTGGTTTCGAGTGGATCTAGCTTTGCCCCAAGTTTCCCACTTTCCATCCACGAAATCTCATCAATTTTGACCCCGAAATCCCCAATTTCCGCCCAAACTCTTGTCCCGGATCTGAAATCTCGAGTTGACCCCGACCCATCGGACGACCGACGTTTACCAGACGTCCGAACACTCCCAATGCACCAGGCGACCGACACCTTCCGGACTACCGGTGCCACCCAACATAATGGAAATTAACAGATTTCTGAGACTTCCGGACGTCCGTCCACTGGACATCCGACACCTATCGGACGTCCGGTACCTGTAGTAACTGACTTCGGCTGATTTTTGTTTCGACCATAACTAATTCATCCGGACTCATATTTTGACGTTCTTTAGCTCGTTTTGAAGCTATGGACATCCCCCATCCCACAAAAGTACTACATCCATCATTTGACTCCATCAATTTTTTGGAACTTGGGTATCTTTGCCTAGAGCCTTCACCTCATCATCCTCTATACCACCACCGACTTCCGCAACCTAACCCATCTTGTTCCCCATAGCATTAATGGTTGCTTGAGTAGTGATTCGAATCTCCTAAGGTGATTCAGCTACTTAGGGATGGTTACTTCTTCATCAACCACCACCATAACTTCCGCATAACCTTGCCCACCATACACTTCCACCACCTCAACTTAACCCAATTTTATTTGAGCTTGTCCGAGTTGTGGTTTGTGTCTCCTAAGGTGTTTCGGCTACTTAGGGATGGTGACCGCAACTCCGACACCATGTATAGTCCACCACCATAACCTCCACATCCGCCTTGCATACTCCAAAACCCATCATTGCATTTCTGCAATCCCATTGAGCTTTCGCAAAACCACCACCGCATTCCGCTACCATCATTTGACATTTGCCTTTGATATTTTGAGTTGTGGTTTTTCTGTTTCCTAGGGTGTTTCGGCTAACTAGGAACAGTTCGACATCGACAACACCACCGCTCGACTTCGTCAAGGATTCAACAACAACCACTTCACCATTTTGACACCCTAACCGTACGCAAAACGGTAACCTCTATATCACCTTGGTATCATGGTATCCCACCATTGTAAATTCATTCTTACCATTGCTTTGGTAACCCCTAGCCCATTTTGCGTCATTTGCCTATCGAGACTAGCCATTTGAGTATTGCCGGCAATGTTACTTGTGCACATTAGTGATCATCGATCTACACCTTCCATTGCATACATACCATATCATATTGGTATCATATCATCTCTTGTGTCACAAAGCTTGTTCCCATGTACACAATTGTTATCTTGGTTTCTCCATTTCTCATTGTGGCCATATCCAAAACAGGAATAAGCTTTTAAGCAAAGAAAAAGAGAAATAGCAAAGAAGCTTGTAAGCAATAGCCATAGCATCGTACCACATTGCACATTAAGATTGTCATATCCGCGCATCTTGGATCATCTTGAGAATATCACCGGGAACATCATATATAGATAGCATACTTGGGATAGAAAGTCGTTGCATTTTTTCTTAGTAGGTTGTGCACAAGTCTCGTATCCACCTATTGTGCAATCGCGCTAGCGTCTCTCTAGAGTTGTGCAACAAGAGAATTTTCCGTGGATTCCACATTTTGAGCTCATTCCTTGGTTGCACGACCCCATCTATCTATCCGTGTGTGTGTTTCCATGTACCATTAATTGCTATTGGTCTACTTGTTTCACTGGCGAATTTCTGAATCTCTTTCAACATTATTGACTCTTGCTAACAGTTTGCATCAAATTTTTGTGCCACTATCCTCACCAAGCTACTCCATAATCCTTATTGTGTAGGTGTGAGAATTGACAAGATCCGGTACCAATTGTGGTATTTCCTTACTACACTATTGAGTGATCATTGCTCCAATTTCAACATCGGGTAAGGTACATTTGGTCTAGTTCTTCTCTTTCTCCCACTCACTTTTGCCGAGTCTTGTGATGGATAGGCAAAGCATTTATCGGTGCAACAAACCCTGGCTCTGTTGCCCAGACCATGCACAGGCCCAAGATCAAGATTACTACATCAAGGACCAAACCAAGAAGACCGAGTTAAGCTAAAAGTGCAAGATACCACTAAGGGAAGACCTCCCTTGATGGGCAGGCGAGCCTGAAAGGTCAAGGTTGCCCCGTAAGCAAACTTCAAGACCGTCCCGGCAGGCCTGCCGGGAACTACGAAGGCAAGCTGCCCCGCCAAGGCTCCACCGCACCACCTCACAGCAACGCATGTCATCGATCGGTGTGGTCTCAAGCCCCCAAGTGACTAAGTGGTTGTCTCTTGCCACATGGAAGCCACTTCCTATGGAAATCACCTCCAAATGACACCCATCCAGCGACGTGTCATCCAGACAGGAGAAAAGGTGGCCAAGCAGCCCGGCAAGGCCTGCCGGGCATGCCATGATGTGACACTAAGCGGCGCATTTAATGCGCTCTGCCCTGTCTAAAGAGTTAGGTATGATAGCACTGTTTGCTATCTAATCAGTACACAATGACTGTTTTTCCACTGTGGTGACCCCTTGATCTATAAAAGGAGGCCCATGGCAACCATAGAAGGGATTCAGACCCTGGTACACTCATACGCGCGTAGCTGCTCTCGCCCCTAGGCAACCCTACCAATCTAGAGCACTGCGCTTCCACCACAATCCAAATCAATCCACCAAAGGAGGAGTTGCGTTTTACGCCTCGCGGCGGCCCCAACCTGGGTAAAAATCGCATGAGCGATCTCTGCCGTGCGCGACGCTCTCCTCTCTTTGGGCAACATGCTCATCCCCGCTGAACCACAAGGGGCTCATGGCCCCATAGGTGGCCGTGGTTTCGCACGACATCTTTGGCGCGCCAGGTAGGGGCGGCGCTTGCGCGAATCCGAGAAGCGTACGTAGCGCGTCATCTTTATCATCATTCTCCTCATCGGCGACTCCATCGTCCATGGCGCCCAAGAAGAAACCTGGTGTTGTCGCCCAGCCGTCCTCCTCAAAGACCCCACCGCGCGCGACCACCGACGTAGTGGGGGCTACGAGGACGGCTGTGGATGTGGGCGCTGCGGGGGATGTGGTCGACGCAGGTGGCATCATCACCACCTCTCCTATGGCGGAAACAGGAGCAGGAGGTACCGGAGAAGGACAACACCAAGAACACCCCAAAAGCCATGATCTACACCTCTCCGCCACCACCTCGACACCATGCCATCTTGGCGACTAGCTCATGACGATGAGAGCATGGAGCGAGCACTACTGGCACCATCAGGAGCGGGGCTACATAACGATCTTCATTGACATCAATGCCAAGCACCGCTTCGAAGGCCATGGCGCAGGGCCCAACAGCTGTTCAGATTTCCGCCAGTAGTCGATCAGATGGATGAGTGGAGAGCCACCATTCAGAGCCTGATTGGTTTCGCGGGCGGGAGGATTGCAGCGAGCTAGCCCGCCACGGCCTCCCCACGCAACGACAACGGCCCACACTGCTGGTCGTGCGGAGGGAGCCACCCCTACGGTGCAGTCTCCTCCACGGCACCCAGCACAGGAGCCACGTGACCAAGAACCTGACGATGTCTCGATGGCTTCGTCCGACCCTCAAGCGCCAAGGCCAACGGCGTGTCCTTGAGGACAGTCAAAGGGAAGGCGCGTTGTCACCACCGAGCAACGCCGCGACACCCACCACCAGACCGACACGCACGATGGCCCCAACGTCGACAAGCCCGCACTCGCCGAAGGCGGGTACCGCTTCGAGGCTGGGTGACCTGCCTTCACCCGTGAGTTGTGGCAAGTCCGTTGGCCATCCACTCGGATGTTCAAGCAGGAGATACCAGAGAAGTATAACTGGAGACTGAACCCGGCAGAGTTCTTGAGCATCTTGATATGTCTCCAACGTATCTAATTTTCCTAATGCTTTCCTCTTGTTTGGACTCTAATTTGCATGATTTGAATGAAACTAACCCCGGACTGACGTTGTTTTCAGCAGAACTACCACGGTGTAGTTTTTGTGCAGAAATAAAAGTTCTTAGAATGGAACGAAACTTTGCGAGGAATTTTTATACAATAAAAGAGAATTTATGGAGCCAAGACCTGCCTGAGAGGGGCACCTGGGTGGGCACAACCCACCAGGGCACGCCCACCCTCTCCTGTCGCGCCCAGGTGGGTTTTCCACACCTGATGGCCTCGCAGACCCTGATTCGAATTCCATAAGTACCTATTTTTCCAGAAAAAATCAGGGAGAAAGAATTATTGTGATCCACGAGATGGAGCTGCCACCAAGCCATGTTCTTCCTCAGGAGGGCAGATCTGGAGTCCGTTTGGGGCTCCGGAGAAGGAATCTTCGTTCTTCGTCATCACCAAACCTTCTCCATCGCCAATTCAATGATACTCCCCACCGGGAGTGAGTAATTCCTTCGTAGGCTCGCTGGTCGGTGAGGAGTTGGATGAGATTCATCATGTAATCGAGTTAGTTTTGTTAGGGATTAATCCCTAGTATCCACTATGTTCTTAGATTGATGTTGCTATGACTTTGGTATGCTTAATGCTTGTCACTTTGGGCTCGGGTGCCATGAACTCAGATATGAACCGTTTATGTAATAATCATTATATCCATGTTCTAGATCCGATCTTGCGAGTTATAGTCACCTACTATGTGTTATGATCCAGTAACCCCGGAGTGACAATAACCGGACTTCTTCCGGTGATTACCGTAGTTTGAGGAGTTCATGTATTCACTATGTGTTAATGCTTTGTTCAGGTTCTCTATTAAAAGGAGATCTTAATATCCCTTAGTTTCCAATATGGACCCCACTTCCACGGGAGGGTAGGACAAAAGATGTCATGCAAGTTCTTTTAATAAAGCACATATGACTATTTACGAATACATGCCTACATTATATCGATGAATTGGAGCTAGTGCTGATTCACCCTAGGTTATAACTGTCACATGATGAATATCATCCAACAAGTCACTGATCCAATGCCTATGAACTTTTCCATATTGTTTCTGTTAAGTTACTACTGCTATCATCACTGTTACACTTGCTACAAAACTACTGCTATCACTATTACTGTTACTATTGCTGCTATCACTACTATAAAACTATCAAACTACTTTGCTACTTATCACTTTGCTGCAGATAATTAAGCTCCAGGTGTGCTTGAATTGACAACTCAGCTGCTAATACCTTCAAATATTCTTTGGCTCCTCTTGTGTCGAATCTATAAATTTGGGTTGAATACTCTACCCTCAAAAACTGTTGCGATCCCCTATACTCTATGAGTAAACTTGCAACACCACCACATGCTATAAATTCTGATATTTTGCAAGTTATTGTTGATGCCACTTCTACTATGAATGATGCTTATGATGATGCTAGTACCTTGCTTGATAATGATGATGTGCCACTTGGTGAATTTCTTGATGAACAAATTGCTAGAGTAATACAACATGATGTTGTTGAATCTGATGATGAGCTTGAAACTGAATCTCCTGAAACACCTGCTAGAACTAGCCTTCCTAGATATGAATTGCCTAAGGTATCGGAAGGTTATGTTATGAGTGAAGAAACAACTAGAGATGTTCTTGCTTGTAATGATAGAGATGATCTAGAGAAATTACTACACAAGTATAAAGAAAAATCTATGAATGCTAGAATGAAATGTGATCCTAAGTTTGCTACTTCACCTATCTTTATTGATGAGAATGATTATGAATTCTCCGTCGACCCAGAGTTAATTACTTTGGTTGAATATGATCCTTTGCATGGTTATGAAACTGAAACTGTTGTGGCACATCTTACTAAGTTGAATGATATAGCCACCATTTTTACTCATGATGAGAAAACTCGCTACTACTTTATTCTCAAATTATTTCCTTTCTCATTAAATGGTGATGCTAAAGCTTGGTACAATACTCTTGCGCATGGTTGTGTGTGTAGTCCCCAGGATATGATTTATTACTTCTCTAAAAAATATTTTCCTGCTCATAAGAAACAAGCTGCCTTACAGGAAATATTTAACTTTGTGCAAACTAAAGAAGAGAGTCTCCCACAAGCTTGGGGGAGGCTTTGCCAGTTACTTAATGCTTTGCCTGATCATCCTCTTAAGAAAACTGAAATATTTGATATATTCTATAATGGACTAACCGATGCTTCTAGGAACTTCCTAGATAGTTGTGATGGTTGTGTTTTCAAGGAACGAACTGTTGGACAAGCTTGAAGAATTATTGAATAACATATTGAAAAATTATGATGATTGGACTCTTCCTGAACTACCACCTAAACCCACTCCGAAGAAGAGGGGTATATTATATCTCAGTCCTGAAGATGTGCAAGAGGCAAAGAAATCAATGAAGGAAAATGTTATTAAAGCTGAGGATGTTAAAAAATTACCTCCTATTGAAGAAATACATGGACTTAACACACAACCATTTCCTAAGGTTGTAGAGGTAAATTCTTTAATGAAGTTCAATGATAATGATATGATAATCCTCACAGCATGCATCCTAGTCAATGCCTTTAGGAGTTTGAAAACTACATTAGAAAACAAGATCACTTCAATGCAAATGTTATGAAACAATTGAAATATAATTCTGATATGATTGCTCGCTTGAGTGACTTATTATTTAGAATATCAAATGATGTTAGAGGTGTGGGAAAACATGCTTCTATGGTTCAAAATCAGTTAGAACAAGTTGCTAAATCTCAAAGAGAATTACTTGATGAAATGAATCATAATATGCATGACTTTGTTGTTAGAGTTGCAACTAGGGGAGGTAAAATGACTCAGGAACCACTTTATCCTGAGGGACACCCAAAAAGAATTGAACAAGATTCACAAAGAAATAACACTAGTGCACCTAGTCCTTCTAAAAATAAAAAGAAAAAGAAAAATGATAGGATTTTGCATACTTCTAGTGAACATGAAATAGAAAAACCTCCTGATAATGATAATGAAACTTCTATCTCTGATGCTGAAACTCAATCTGGTAATGAACACTCACCTAGTGATAATGAAAAAGATAATGATGAGGTTCATGAAGACTCTCAATCAATCAATGATAAAGAACCAGATAATGATGTTGAGATAGAACCACGTGTTGATCTTGATAACCCACAACCCAAAAATAAAAGATATGACAAAATAGACTTTGTTGCTAGAAAAACGGTAAAGAAAGAGAACCGTGGGTTCAAAAACCTATGCCTTTTCCACCCAAGTCAACTAAAAAGAAAGATGATGAAGAATTTGAATGCTTTGCTGAGATGCTCAGGCCAGTCTTTTTGCATACTCGCTTGATGATATCTTGAAAATGTCTCCTTATGCAAAGTATATGAAAGACATCATCACAAATAAGAGAAAAATACCATAAGCTAAAATCTCCACAATGCTTGCTAATTATACTTTTAAAGATGGAGTGCCTACAAACTTGGAGATCCGGGAATACCAAGTATACCTTGCTCTATCAAAAAGAATTATGTGAAAACTACTTTGTGTGATTTAGGAGATGGTGTTAGTGTTATGCCTTTCTCTTTATATAAAAGACTTGACTTGAATAAACTCACACCTACTAAAATATCTTTGCAAATGGCTGACAAATCAACTTCCATACCTATCGGTAACTGTGAGGATGTACCCGTTGTTGTTGCTAATGTTACTATTTTGACTTACTTTGTTATACTTGAGATGCCCGAGGACGAAAACATGTCAATTTTCCTTGGTAGACCCTTCTTGAATACTATAGGGGCTGTTATTGATTGCAATAAAAGCAAGTTCACTTTTCATATTAATGGCAATGAGCATACAGTGCACTTTCCGAAGAAATAGTTCCAAGTGAATGGTATTAATGTTACTGAAAAATCTCCGACAATCACTATTGGAAGTTTTCAAATACCTCTACCAACTGTCAAAAAGAAATATGAAATACTTATTGTTGGGGAAATGCGTATCCCCATTGAGGTAACTTGATCGAAAGTGGTTGTTAATGAGACTTGATCAACCTTATTAATGGATCATTTTTTAATGGTATGAAGTTGATGAATTTAGTAAGCACTACCTTTGTCCTTACCTTTTGTTTTCTATTTTTATTAGTTAAATAAAATAAAATGCCAAGTTTTGTCTGTTTTCTGAATTTCCCGTGCAATATAAAAATGACCCAAAAATAAAAGTTCTCAGAATGCCCTGAAATTTTACACGATTTTTTCTGAATATTTCTGAATTTCTGGTGCAAATAATACCAGAGGGAGGTGCACCAGGTGGGCACAACCCACCTGGGCGCACTAGGACCCCCAGGCGCGCCCTGGTGGGTTGTGGTCCCCACGTGGGCCCCCTCACTTACCTCTTCATAACACATCTTCACTTACCTCCAGAAAAAAATCTCCATTGCTCTCTCTCCCGTGTTCTTGAGCTCAAACCCGCGGATTTCGATCTCTTTGCTCGAAGCTCAGTTTTCAAAACTGTTTCTAGGGATTGTTGCTTGGTATGTGACTCCACCGTTTGTCCAATTAGTTTTTTCTTTAGTGGTTTATATTTTGAATAATTATTTACTCTTGGTGTTGTTGTAGATGTGCTTGCATCTTGAATTCTTAGTGTTCTAAGTAGTTTGAATGCTTGCTAGAGCTTCTATGCATCCCTATAAGTAGTTGCTATCAATTTTATAAAGTTTTGTTGACAAATTTTATCACCCCAAAAATTTTATTTTCATAAAATTGTACGCGGACATGAATATCTTCAGGAAGTTCGGCTCTAAGAAGAACTCCAAGGGTGTTATTGGGGAGTCTTCTGACAGTGATCTCCACCCTCGGAGGTTGCCGGAGGTACGGCCGTGCGAATGACCGCACACCCTGTTCCTGGAAGAGGCTGGAATTCTTCAGGAGTTCATGCAATATGTTGCAAATGCCAGCCTCACCGACTTCGTCGTAGATGAATGTGACCAGCACCAAATCCTCACAAATATCTTTGTCCAGAGTTTTACTTTCCTAACTAGGGATAATCCTCCTGAAGTGAGCTTCAATTTATATGTTGAAAACCATCAGATACCACTTACTGAATTTTGTGATATATGCTTGATCCCTTCTTATGGGAGCTTAGCCGAGCCTAGGCCGGCTGGGTTTGAGTACTTTTATTGCACTTTGACAGTGGGAGATGAGAGAGGGGTGTCAGCCACCACGGCTTTTAGCTTACACTTTCCTGTTGTACATTATTTTGCTTTATTTGTTGCTAAGTCCTGCTTGCTAGAAAGAAAGTAGGTGAGCTCAGTGCACCAGACTTTGCTGTTTTACGCTGGGCATTGGAGGGTGACAACACTTATAGCTTGGGAGCTATTGTGGCCCGTCACTTCCATCTTAATAAATCACAGGGTGAAATACATGGTGGGATTTTTACTACTTGTTTGGATGCTCATTTCGAGGTTGCGATACGCCCTCATGATTACCCTTTGACAAGGTTTACCTAGACCGTGCAACAATGGAACATCATCACTTTCTTGCACATGATCGTCCTGATATTGCAAGTCCTTATAACCTAGTCTTTAGCATTAAAATTCGTGATGTTATTCCATTGCCTGCACCTGCTCTGTTTGATTCTGCTGCCAGGGGCGGATATAGGATCATGCATGTGGACATCATCGCCTACCGAATGCTTAGGCTGCTGCGGAAGCGGCACAGCAGGAGCCCCAACAGTGGGACGAGTGGATGCCCGCTCCTCAGCACCCCTACTACCCACCAGGCTACTGATCGATTACCAAGCTAGGTCAAAAGCCCAAGCTTGGGGGAATATGTGTTTCCACCGACTTTACATTCATGTTCACTTATTCCATTTGTCGGTGTCCACACTCTTTCATTGTATCATCCATGCTTAGATTTATTTTTCTTGCTTTCTTCTTGTGTGTTTGAAAAAATTTAGAAAACCCAAAAAAATAGTTATAGTAAATTATTTTCTATGCATGCTTATTAGTAATATTAAAAAGAAAACCCAAAAAGATTTCCTTGTTCTTCTTTTTCTTGTTGGGAGCTTTCCCGTGTAAATAGTTTTTCTCATTTTTGTTTTCTCTTGTGTTTGCTTGTTCAAGAAAACCAAAAACTCCAAAAATATTACAGTGTGTTTCTCTGAATTTCTTTTCTTTTTATTCGAGTTGTACCAAGGAGAAGACCATGATGAAAAATGTTAAGTGGCTCTCATATGAATAACTGTTGATCTAATAAAGAGAACATTTTATCTTGTCTTCTCCTATTGAATAAAATGTCTTGCAGATTCCAGCTTAGTCTACCGCACTCTTGCACTATTATTACTTTCATATCGTTCGGTCATGCAAGTGAAACGCTATAATGACGACATTCGATGAACTTGCCGTGGCAGTGAGAAACTGGTATGAACTCGACTTGTTCTGTCTGTGTAAATATGTTTAACCTAGTATCCATGATTCAGCCCATTATGATTAAACATGTTTGCAATGACAATTAGAGATTATAGTTTCTCATGCCATGCATAAGTAGCTGGGAGTTGATAATGATTTATCTTGGATATCAACATTGTGTTAAAATGATTGTGATGTAGTATGATGATATGGTATCGTCCTCTAAATGTTCGAGTGGCTTGACTTGGCACATGTTCATGCATGTAGTTGAATCAAAACCAACATAGCCTCTATGATATTTATGGTCATGGTGTTTATATCCTACTCATGCTAGTGTCCAATGTTGCTTATGCATAATGCATGGTTATGATCGTTGTTGCTCTCTAGCTGGCCACTTTTCAATCTAATTGCTAGCCTTCGCCTGTACTAAGTGGGAATAATGCTTGTACATCAAAAACCTTGAACCCAAAGTTATTCCAGATGAGTCCACCATACCTACCTATATGCGGTATTACCCTGCCATTCTAAGTAAATTTGCATGTGCCGCCTCTAAAAACTTCTAAAAATATCCATTTTGTGTGCCTGGATCGTTCATGGAACGACAGGAGTTAGTCGGTATCTTCCATGCTAAGCGGGTTATTCTCAGGTCGAGTGTTTATTCACTCGCCATTGCATGAGAAAAAGGGCTGTATTAGGGATGCCCAGTCCCAAACTACAAAATACAAAAAGAGTTAATCGCTCGAATAATCAAACAAAAATTCCCAACGGAGTGAAAACCTTTACTTTTTATCGCTTGGGAACCTCTACTAGCTTGTTTAGCATGGGAGATATTGATAACTGATAGTCGTGAAGTAAATGAGAAGGGGCATTTCCCAAAATAATCATTTACCTATGTTTTAAAAATCAAGCTCTGGCACCTCTGCAAATCACTGCTTCCCTCTGCGAAGGGACTATCTATTTACTTTTGTGTTATGTCACCACCTTCTAAAACAAGCGCCAGAAACTGAGTAGAGCACAACTGTCAAGATTTATGTATTGTGTGTAGCTAATGTTGGGTGCATCATGACTAGATCTTTTCTACCATGAATTACAATGTTTAGTCACTTCTTGAACTTTAGAGGTGCTCTACATTTATGTTTTGTGGTCTAAGAAAGGGCTAGCGAGATACCACTATTGTCATATTATATCATGGTTGTTTTGACAACGTGTTGCCCTTTGAGATACCTTATTATTGCTCACTAGCTTATTGTGTCATTGATATGAATCACTATAATCTTTAAGAGTTATTAACGACATGGTTAGTTATAATGTTGGCTGAAAACCTAGGTGCTGTTTAAGCTTATTTATGCAAACAAGAGCAAAAGAGTTCGTAAAAGTTTTTCTTTTTCACTTTCAGTTTATCAACTGAATTGCTTGAGGACAAGCAAAGGTTTAAGCTTGGGGGAGTTGATACGTCTCCAACATATCTAATTTTCCTAACACTTTTCCTCTTGTTTTGGACTCTAATTTGCATGATTTGAATGAAACTAACCCCAGACTGACGCTGTTTTCAGCAGAACTACCATGGTGTTGTTCTTGTGCAGAAATAAAAGTTCTCGGAATGGAACAAAACTTTGTGAGGAATTTTTATACAATAAAAGATAATTTCTGGAGCCAAGACCTGCCAGAGAGGGGCACCTAGGTGGGCACAACCCACCAGGGCGCGCCACCCTCTCCTAGCGCGGGCAGGTGGGTTGTCCCCACCTGGTGGCCCCGCAGACCCTGATTCCAACTCCATAAATACCTATTTTTCCAGAAAAAATCAGGGAGAAAGAATTATCATGATTCATGAGACGGAGCCGCCGCCAAGCCCTGTTCTTCCCCGGGAGGTCAGATCTGGAGTCCGTTTGGGGCTCCGAAGAGGGGGGTCTTCGTTCTTCGTCATCACCAACCCTTATACATCGCCAATTCAATGATGCTCCCCACCGGGAGTGAGTAATTCCTTCGTAGGCTCGCTGGTCGATGAGGAGTTGGATGAGATTCATCATGTAATCGAGTTAGTTTTGTTAGGGCTCGATCCCTAGTATCCACTATGTTCTTAGATTGATGTTTCTATGACTTTGCTATGCTTAATGCTTGTCACTTTGGGCCTGGATGCCATGAACTCAGATCTGAACCGTTTATGTTATCATCATTATATCCATGTTCTAGATCCGATCTTGAAAGTTATAGTCACCTACTACGTGTTATGATCCGGTAACCCCGGAGTGACAATAACCGGGACTTCTTCCGGTGATTACCGTAGTTTGAGGAGTTCATGTATTCACTATGTGTTAATACTTTGTTCCGGTTCTCTATTGAAATGAGACCTTAATATCCCTTAGTTTCCAATATGGACCTCGCTGGCACGGGAGGGTAGGACAAAAGATGTCATGCAAGTTCTTTTAATAAAGCACGTATGACTATTTACGGAATACATGCCTACATTATATCAATGAACTAGAGCTAGTGCCGAATCACCCTAGGTTATAACTGTCACATGATGAATATCATCCAACAAGTCACCGATCCAATGCCTACAAACTTTTCCATATTGTTTCTGTTAAGTTACTACTGCTATCATCACCGTTACACTTGCTACAAAACTACTGCTATCACTATTACTGTTACTATTGCTGTTGTCACTACTATAAAAACTATCAAACTACTTTGCTACTGATCAGTTTCCTGCAAATAATTAATCTCCAGGTGTAGTTGAATTGACAACTCAGCTGCTAATACCTTCAAATATTCTTTGGCTCCCCTTGTGTCGAATCTATAAATTTGGGTTGAATACTCTACCATCGAAAACTGTTGCGATCCCCTATACTTGTGGGTTATCACATCTACACGATCGCTATTCAAGCTACCAGGGGAAGAGATAAGAAGGTGTTCGCCAACTACTTCCCTTTGGCACTCAAGCCAAATGTGAGGTCTTGGCTGATGCACCTGCCGGAGAACTCCATTTCAACCTGGGTTGACCTATGCCATGAGTTTATTGGTGCCTTCACGGGGGTCCATCAAGAACTAGGGCGGCCCAACGACTCGCAGGTTCTCCCACAGAAGGAAGGAGAGACTCTGCGGAACTACATGCAGAGGATCAGCCGAGTCCACAGAAATATTCCAGACATGGATACATCTCCAACGTATCTATAATTTATGAAGTATTCATGCTAATATATTATCATTCTTGGAAGTTTTACAATCATTTTATAGCAACTTTATATCATTTTTTGTGACTAACCTATTGACCCAGTTCCTAGTGCTAGTTGTTGTTTTTTGCTTTTTTTACATCGCATGAAATCAATATCAAAGGGAAGGAGCGCGAAACTTTTTGAGGATTTTTTATGGACCAGAACACTTCCAATGGGCCAGAGCAGTACCTGGGGGGTGCCGCTAGGGGGCACAACCCACCAGGGCGCGCCTGGGGGGCCCAGGTGCGCCCAGGTGGGTTGTGGCCACCTCGGTGGCCTCCCGCACCCCCTCTTTACCCTATAAATTCCCAAATATTCTAAAAACCCTCGGGGTTAACCTAGATCAGATGTTCCGTTGCCGCAAGCCTCTGTAGCCATGAAAAACCAATCTAGACCCCGTTCCGGCACTCCACCGGAGGGGGAAATCATCACTGATTGCCATCTTCATCATCCGGCGGCCACCATGATGATGAGGGAGTAGTCCACCCTCAGGGCTGAGGGTTTGTACTAGTAGCTATGTGTTTAATCTCTCTCTCATGTTTTCAAGATGTCATGATCTTGATGTATCGCGGGCTTTGTCAATATAGTCGGATCATATTGTGTTTTCCCCTCTCCATCTTGTTGTGAATTGAGTTTTCCCTTTGAGATTTCGTTTTAATGGATTGAATACTTTTATGGATTTGAGAGCACTTGATATATGTTTTGCATATGAATACTTGTGGTGACAATGGGGTGTCGTATTGATTCACTTGATATATGTTTTTGCATTCAACTCACGGAGGTGACATTGGGGTAATCTACACATAGGGTTTGATGCACGTTCTTGTCTTTGTTTCTCCAGTAGAAATCTTGGGGCACTCTTTGAGGTTCTTTGTGTTGGATTGAGTATTATGAATCTAAAATAATTTGGTGTTATTTTTGTACGAACTCTTGGATAGATCGATTGGAAAGAGTAGCTTCAGGTGGTTTCGTGCCCTACAAATAATTTCTTCTTATGTTCTCCGCTAGATAGGAACTTTGGAGTGATTCTTCATCGCACTTTGAGGGGTGGTTATATGATACAATTATAGCACTATTTAGAGATTGCACTAGCGAAAGTACGGACGCTAGGCCTCATTTTCAAGCATTGCAATATCGTTTGTGCTCCATTTTATCAATTGCTACCTTGCTGTTTTTTATTGTTCTTATTACAAAATTCAATATCTACTATCCATATTACACTTGTATCACCATCTCTTCGCCAAACTAGTGCACCTATACAAATTACCATTGTATCCATATTACACTTATTACAAGAGACATTTTATTATTTGGTTGCTGGTTTGTTTGAGAGAAACCATCTTCATCCTATGCCTCCCATGGATTGATAAACTTAGGTCATCCACTTGAGAGAAAATTGCTACTATCCTACAAAACTCTGCGCTTGGAGGCCCAACACATGTCTACAAGAATAAAGTTGCATAGTAGACATCAGACATCCACCCGACAGCTGTGATAGCTGCGTTCCAGTCCAACATGCGAAATCAACAGAACCGTTCCAAGATGAACGTTGATTGCCCGGACTGTGAATGAGCTTTATACTCTAGTGGATAAGTGTGCTCGAGTAGAGGACGAGAGGAGGCTCCCCGGAGAAGAGGATGGTATCGACATCGACTCAGAGGATGATGACGAGGCCATGATACGTCTCCAACGTATCTATAATTTTTGATTGCTCCATGCTACTTTATCTATTGTTTTGGACTATAATGGGCTTTATTTTCCACTTTTATATTACTTTTGGGACTAACCTATTAACCGGAGGCCCAGCCTGAAATTGCTGTTTTTTGCCTTTTTCAAGTTTCAAGAACCAGAATATCAAACGGAGTCCAAACGGAATGAAGCCTTCGGAAACGTGATTTTCTCACCGAACGTGATCCAGGAAACTTGGGCCCCTACGCCAAGGAACCAGAGAGGCGGTCACGAGGGTGGGGGCGCCCCCCTATGGCGCGCCCCCTGCCTCATGGGCCCCATGTTGCTCCACCGACGTACTCCTTCCTCCTATATATACCTACGCACCCCAAACGATCGAACAGGAGCCAAAACCTAATTCCACCGCCGCAACTTCCTGATCCACGAGATCCCATCTTGGGGCCTGTTAGGAGCTTCACGGAGGGGGCATCCACCATGGAGGGCTTCTACATCATCACCATAGCCCTCCGATGAAGTGTGAGTAGTTTACTTCAGACCTTGGTCCATAGCTAGTAGCTAGATGGCTTCTTCTCTCTTTTGGATCTCAATACAATGTTCTCCCCCTATCTCGTGGAGATCTATTCGATGTAATCCTCTTTTTGCGGTCTGTTTGTTGAGACCGATGAATTGTGGGTTTATGATCCAGCTTATCTATGAATAATATTTGAATCTTCTCTGAATTCTTTTATGTATGATTGAGTTATCTTTGCAAGTCTCTTCGAATTATCCGTTTAGTTTGGCCAACTAGATTGGTAGTTATTGCAATGGGAGAAGTGCATGGCTTTGGGTTCAATCTTGCGGTGTCCTTACCCAGTGACAGAAAGGGTTGCAAGGCACGTATTGTATTGTTGCTATCGAGGATAACAAGATGGAGTATTTATCATATTGCATGAATTTATTCCTCTACATCATGTCATCTTGCTTAAGGCGTTACTCTATTTTTAACTTAATACTCTAGATGCATGCTGGATAGCGGTCGATGAGTGGAGTAATAGTAGTAGATGCGAATCGTTTGATCTACTTGTCTCGGACGTGATGCCTATATACATGATCATACCTAGATATACTCATAACTATGTTCAATTCATCAATTGCTCAACAGAATTTGTTCACCCACCGTAGAATACTTATGCTCTTGAGAGAAGCCACTAGTGAAACCTATGGCCCCCGGGTCTATTCTCATCATATCAATCTCCATCACTTTTATACTTACTTTGTTTTTACTTTTCCTTTACTTTTCACTTTGCATCTTTATACAAAAAATACCAAAAATATTATCTCTATCAGATCTCACTCTCGTAAGTGACCGTGAAGGGATTGACAACCCCTAATCGCGTTGGTTGCGAGTAGCTATCGTTTTGTGCAAGTACGAGGGACTTGTGCATGGCCTCCTACTGGACTGATACCTTGGTTCTCAAAAACTGAGGGAAATACTTACGCTACTGTGCTGCATCATCCTCTCCTCTTCTGGGAAAACCAACACAAGCTCAAGACGTGGCAAGAAGGATTTCTGGCGCCGTTGCCGGGGAGTCTACACAAAAGTCAACATACCAAGTACTCATCACAATCCCTATCTCTCGCATTACATTTTTTTCCATTTGCCTCTCGTTTTCCTCTCCCCCACTTCACCCTTGCCGTTTTATTCGCCCTCTCTTTCCCAATCTCCTCCTCTTTTTCCCTTTGCCTTTTGTTTGCTCGTGTGTTAGTTTGCTTGTTTGTCTCAATGGCCCTACCTAAATTTGGTGATCTTCACCTTAAAAGGCTAGAGGAGATCGAAAACAATGTCAGGAAGTTTATGGTTTTGCAATTTGAGCATAATAATTTCTTTAGAAACGAGCTTAAGGAACAAAAGAGTTTTATGAGTTATATGAATAAAGAGCTCGATATGTCCAAAGAATTTGATGGTATAAGAGCCCAAATTGCTCATCTTGAAAAGATGACCGCTGAAATTTTGGATATGCAAGCTACCTTAGTCAATAAGATGGCCGCTAAACCGAATTCCTATGAAAATCAAGATGAAGATCTAAAAGTTATTGATGTGTCCCCTATCAAATCTTTTTTTTTCAATATGAATCTTGATGAAACTGAATATGATCTTCCT
This sequence comes from Aegilops longissima, assembly GCA_021605205.1. Classification (NCBI taxonomy): domain Eukaryota; kingdom Viridiplantae; phylum Streptophyta; class Magnoliopsida; order Poales; family Poaceae; genus Aegilops; species Aegilops longissima. The sequence continues at coordinate 3,074 of JAHIAM010005619.1, read as the reverse complement.
TTACCTAGAAGGTGTTCTAAGAATTCGAAGTTTTTAGATCTTGATGATGAAATTGATAAAAGTGGGATTGAAAGGAATAAAAATCTAGATGTTGCTAAACCCACTATTTTGGATCTCAAGGAATTTAATTATGAAAATTGCTCTTTAATTGATTGTATTTCCTTGTTGCAATCCGTGCTAAATTCTCTTCATGCTTATAGACAAAATAAGGCCTTTACCGAACACATTGTTGATGCCTTGATGCAATCTTATGAAGAAAAACTTGAGTTGAAAGTTTCTATCCCTAGGAAACTCTATGATGAGTGGGAACCTACTATCAAAATTAAAATTAAAGATTATGAGTTTCATGCTTTGTGTGATTTGGGTGCTAGTGTCTCTACTATTCCTAAAACTTTGTGTGATTTTCTAGATTTCTGTGACTTTGATGATTGCTCGCTAAACTTGCATCTTGCGGATTCCACTATTAAAAAGCTTATGGAAGAATTAATGATGTTCTTATTGTTGCAAATAGGAATTATGTGCCCGTAGATTTTATCGTTCTTGATATAGATTGCAATCCTTCATGTCCTATTATTCTTGGTAGACCTTTCCTTAGAATGATTGGTGCAATTATTGATATGAAGGAAGGAAATATTAGGTTCCAATTTCCATTAAAGAAAGGCATGGAACACTTTCCTAGAAAGAAAATAAAATTACCATATGAATCTATTATGAGAGCCACTTATGGATTGCCTACCAAAGATGGCAATACCTAGATCTATCCTTGCTTTTATGCCTAGCTAGGGGCATTAAATGATAGCGCTTGTTGGGAGGCAGCCCAATTTTATTTTTAGTTTTTAGTTTTTGCTTCTGTTTAGGAATAACTAATCCATCTAGCCTCTGTTTAGATGTGGTTTTATCTTTTAGTTAGTGTTTGTGCCAAGTTAAACCTATTGGATCTTCTTGGATGATAGTTATTTGATCTTGCTGTAATTTCCAGAAACTTTGCGCTCAGTGCCCGAATTCTTAAAAATCACCAGAACATGATAAAATATTGATTCCAATTGCTGCTGATCAATAAACAAATTTTCCAGGTCGTCTAATTTTGGTATAATTGTTTGAGTTCCAGAAATTTGCGTTAGTTACAGATTACTCAGACTGAGATTCTGTTTTATGTGTGTTGTTTGCTTATTTTGATGAATTCTATTGAGTTTTGTGTTGTGAAGTTTTCAAGTTTTGAGTTTTGTGAATTTTTTTTGATGGATTATGGAACAAGGAGTGGCAAGAGCCTAAGCTTGGGGATGCCCATGGCACCCCAAGATAATCCAAGGACACCAAAAGTCAAAGCTTGGGGATGCCCTGGAAGGCATCCCTCTTTAAATCCACTTCCATCGGTAATTTACTTGGAGCTATATTTTATTCACCACATGATAAGTGTTTTGCTTGGAGTGTCTTGTATTATTTGTGTCTTTGCTTGTTAGTTTACCACAATCATCCTTGCTGTACACACCTTTTGAGACAGCCATACATGAATTGGAATTTGGTAGAATACTCTATGTGCTTCACTTATATCTTTTGAGCTTGATAGTTTTGCTCATAGTGCTTCACTTATATCTTTTGAGCGTGATAATTTTTGCTCTAGTACTTCACTTAGATCTTTTAGAGCACGGTGGTGGATTTGTTTTAAAGAAACTATTGATCTCTCATGCTTCACTTAGATTATTTTGAGAGTCGCTAATAGCATGGTAATTTGCTTAATATTAATATACTTGGTATTCAAGATATGTGAAACTTTCTTTTGAGTGCGTTGAATACTAAGATAAGTTTGATGCTTGATAATTGTTTTGAGATATGGAGGTGATAATATTAAAGTCGTGCTAGTTGATTAGTTGTGAATTTGAGAAATGCTTGTGTTGAAGTTTGCAAATCCCGTAGCTTGCACGTATGGTTAAAGTTGTGTAACAAATTTGAAACATGAAGTGTACCTGGCTTGTGCATCCTTATGAGTGGCGGTCGGGGACGAGCGATGGTCTTTTCCTACCAATCTATCCCCCTAGGAGCATGCACGTAGTACTTGATTTTCTATGACTTCTAAATTTTTGCAATAAGTATATGAGTTCTTTTGACTAATGTTGAGTCCATTGATTATACGCACTTTTACCTTTCCGCCTTTGCTAGCCTCTTCGGTACCGTGCATTTCCCTTTCTCACCTTGAGAGTTGGTGCAAACTTCGCTGGTGCATCCAAACCCCATGATATGATACGCTCTATCACACATAAACCTCCTTATATCTTCCTCAAAACAGCCACCATACCTACCTATTATGGCATTTCCATAGCCATTCCGAGATATATTGCCATGCAACTTTCCACCGTTCCGTTCATCATCATCATGACATACTTTACTTTTGTCATATTGCCATTGCATGATCATGTAGTTGACATCGTATTTGTGGCAAAGCCACCATGCATTATTTTTCACACATGTCACTCTTGATTCATTGCACCATCCCGGTACACCGCCGGAGGCATTCATATAGAGTCATACCTTGTTCTAGTTTTGAGTTGTAATCCTTATGTTGTAATCAATAGAAGTGTGATGATCATCATTATTAGAGCATTGCCCAAAAAAAATAGAAAGGCCAAAAAGAAAAAAAAGGCCCAAATAAATAAATAAATAAAAAGGGCAATGCTATTATCTTTTTTTCCACACTTGTGCTTCAAAGTAGCACCTTGTTCTTCATGTAGTGAGTCTCATATATTGTGCTTCAAAGTAGCACCATGTTTTTCATATAGTGAGTCTCATAAGTTGTCTTTTTATACTAGTGGGAATTTTTCATTATAGAACTTGGCTTGTATATTCTTACAATGGGCTTCCTCAAAATGCCCTAGGTCTTCATGAGCAAGCAAGTTGGATGCACACCCACTAGTTTTCTTTTGTTGAGCATTCATAGCTATAGTGCATCCGTTGCATGGCAATTCCTACTCCTCATGTTGACATCAATTGATGGGCATCTCCATAGCCCGTTGATTATCCTCGTCAATGTGAGACTTTCTCCTTTTTTGTCTTCTCCACACAATCCCCATCATCATATT